>JAJJBR010002395.1:101495-130990 GCA_022817965.1 Solanum lycopersicoides
CGGATGTGACAAACTTGGTATCAGAGCATGAGGTTGAATATCCTTGATGTTACGTCTCTCTCTCAACCACGTTGTTAGGTTTGTATTCATAATTGTGAAGCGCGCCACACTTATGAATAGGAACTTATTTGATGATTAGGAATCATCTCATTATTGGAAATCCATATCGTGCCCCTAGAATGTACGTCTTATATACTTTCGCCTAAACCTTGTGTTTTGGTTATAGGAGATGAATACTAGAAGAAATGCGGCTAGAAGACTTGAGGAAGAGATGGCTGCTGCGGGAATTCCTCCCGTGATGAACCAGCTCCTCCTCTTGAAGAGATTGCTGTGATGACCAGGTTCCTGATGATCCTCCACCGATGACAGAAGCTCAGATGAGGACTATCATTGCTCAAATGGCCAAGCCATGACCACTCAAGCTCAAGCCGCAACAGTACAAGCCCAAGCTATGACTGCCAAGCCAATAGGGATTTGGCACCTAGAGTCCATGAACAGACTATGGCCTCCAGACTTAGGGATTTCACTCGAATGAATCCTCCTGTCTTCTATGGGTCGAAGGTTGATGAAGACCCTCAGGAATTTATTGATGAGGTTCACAAGATTTTGTGTGCTATGGGCTGTCATCTAGCGAGAATGCCGAGTTGGCCTCATACCAACTCAAGGATGTCGCTCAGATATGGTATGCGCAATGGAAGGACAACAGGCCACTTGGAAGTGGGTTAGTGACGTGGGAGTTATTCAAAGGGCCTTCATTGATCGGTTCTTCCCTAGAGAGATGAGGGAAACGAAGGTGGTGGAATTCATCAATCTCCGCCAAGGAACGATGAGTGTTCATGAGTATTCTCTGAAATTTACTCAATTGGCCAAATATGCTCCGTCTTTGGTCTCCGATCCTAGAGACGAAATGAGTCGATATGTGACAGGTATATCGGACGACTTACAAGAGGAGTGTCAATCGGCTATGCTACATGATAACATGAATATTGGTCGTCTCATGGTGCATGCAAGAAGGGTTGAGGAGGCTAGAGCAAAAAGGAAGGATAAGGATAAGGACTCAAGAGGACAAGGTCTTATGAGGTGAAACTGCTAAGATAGGTTGGGAATTCAAGACAGGCCTAGATTCAAGAAGAGGTTCTCAAACCACGTTCCATCCAAATTTCCCAAGACTAGGGATCCTAAAGCCCTAGACCAAAAGTTGCAAAGGGAAATGGTGGAAACTCATCTAATGAGAAGCCTACTTGTGTTAAGTGTGGAAGGAACACTATGGTGAATGTTTGATCGGAACGGGGAATTGCTTTTAGTTGTGGGAAGAGTGATCACAAAGTTAGGGACTGCCCTACATAAGGAACCGAGAAAGGAATGTGCAAAAGCAAGCGAGTGAGGCTCCAAGAAGAACCGTTTTTATGCTCTTCGTACGAGAGATGACCAAGAGGCCTCTCCCGATGTGGTGACTGGTATGTTACAAATCTTTGCCATTGATGTGTATGCATTACTTGATCCGGGTGCTACTTTGTCTTTCGTTACTCCCTTAGTAGCTAAGAAGTTTAGTACATTACCCGATGTTTTGCATGAACCTATTTTGGTGTCTACTCCGGTGGGTGAGTCAGTGGTAGCAAAAAAGTCTATCGAAATTGTCCTATTTCAATGCCTCATAGAGTTTCTATATTGATCTAGTTGAGCTAGACATGCTTGATTTTGATGTCATATTAGGTATGGATTGGTTGCATGCTAGTTTCGCTTCCATCGATTGTAGGACTAGATTGTGAGGTTTTGTTTCCCAAATGAACCCGTTATAGAGTGGAAGGGTGGCATTCTCTTCCTAGAGGTCGTTTCATATCATGCCTAAAGGCGTGTAAAATGATCTCGAAGGGGTGTCTCTACCATATTGTGAGAGTCCAAGAAGTGGATTCCGAAGTTCCTCCTATAAAGTCAGTCCCCGTAGTGAATGAATTTACGGAGGTCTTCCCTGATGACCTTCCTGGCATTCCTCCCGAACGGGAAATTGATTTTGGTATCGATTTGCTACCGGAAACAAATCCTATCTCTATTCCTCCTTATAGAATGGCTCCGGCCGAGTTAAAGGAATTGAAGGCACAAATTAAAGATTTGCTAGACAAGGGCTTTATAAGGCCTAGCATTTCTCCATGGGGTGCTCCGTTCTTGTTCGTGAAAAAGAAGGATGGGTCCTTGAGAATGTGTATTGACTACCGACAACTCAACAAGGTTACCATCAAGAACAAGTATCCTCTTCCTCGGATTGATGATTTATTTGATCAACTCCAAGGAGCGAGTTACTTCTCAAAGATTGATTTGAGGTCAGGGTACCACCAGCTTAGGGTGAGAAATGAAGATATTCCAAAGACAGCTTTTCGGACTCGATATGGGCATTATGAGTTCGTGGTTATGTCCTTTGGTCTCACAAATGCTCCGGCGGCGTTTATGGATCTGATGAATAGGGTGTTTCGAAATTACCTTGATTCATTCGTTATTGTATTTATCGATGATATCTTGGTGTATTCGAAAAATGAGGTTGACCACATGGATCATCTAAGGGTAGTATTGCAAACCCTTAGAGAACATAAATTGTTCGCCAAGTATAGCAAGTGCGAGTTTTGGCTGAGGTCGGTGGCATTTCTTGGGCACATCATCTCTAGTGAGGGAGTTGAGGTAGACCCAAGGAAAACAGATGCGGTAAGAAACTGGCCTAGACCCTTGACCCCAACTGACATTAGGAGTTTCTTGGGTCTAGCGGTTATTATCGAAGGTTCGTAGAAGGCTTTTCATCCATTGCATCTCCTTTGACTTCATTGACTCAAAAAGGTAAAAAGTTTGAATGGTCAGAGGCATGCGAGAGGAGTTTTCAATTATTGAAGGATAGGCTTACTTCCGCTCCGGTGTTAACTTTACCGGAAGGATCTAAAGGGTTCATTGTGTATTGTGATGCATCCCGCGTAGGTTTGGGGTGTGTGCTTATGCAAAATGGGAAGGTGATTGCCTATGCTTCGCGGCAACTTAAGGTGCATGAGAGAAATTATCCTACTCATGACCTTGAGTTAGCGGCCGTGGTGTTTGCTTTAAAATATGGAGACACTACTTGTATGGTGTTCATGTGGATGTTTTCACTGATCATAAGAGCCTTCAATATGTGTTTACCCAAAAAGATTTGAATCTTCGACAAAGAAGGTGGTTAGAATTGTTGAAAGATTATGATATGAGTGTCCTATATCATCCCGGCAAGGCAAATGTGGTGGCGGATGCTTTAAGCCGTATGACTATGGGTAGTGTGACTCATATAGATGAAAACAAGAAAGATCTAATAAAAGATGTTCATCGTTTGACTAGATTGGGAGTACGATCGGTGAGTTCGCTAAATGGAGGCGCCACGGTTCATCATAGCTCCGAGTCATCATTGGTGGTTGAGGTGAAGTCCAAACAACACCTTGATCAACTATTGGTGGAGTTTGCATATAATAATAGTTTCCATTCGTCCATCTCCATGGCTCCCTATGAAGCCTTGTATGGAAGGAGGTGTAGGTCTCCTATAGGATGGTTTGAAGTAGGTGAGTCATCGATATTCGGTCCCGACTTGATTTACAAGACATTGGAGAATGTACATATCATAAGAAATAGGTTGCAAACAGCCTATAGTCGACAAAAGTCCTATGCCGATAATAGAAGAAGGGACTTGGAGTTTGAAGAGGGTGATAAGGTGTATTTGAAAATTTCACCTATGAAGGGAGTGGTAAGATTTGGCAAGAAAGGGAAGTTGAGCCCTCGATATGTAGGCCCTTATGAGATTTTGGAAAGGGTTGGTAAAGTTGCCTATCGTTTAAGATTACCTGATGAGCTAGCTTTGGTTCATCCGGTTTTCCATGTCTCCATGTTGAAGAAGTGTGTCGGGAATCCCGAGTCTATTCTTCCTCTTGAAGGCCTCGGAGTCAAGGATAACCTCTCTTATGAGGAGGTTCCGGTTCAAATCCTTGATAGGCAAGTGAAAAGGTTGAGGAACAAAGAGGTGGTTTCCGTAAAGGTGCTATGGAGGAACCACCTAGTTGAGGGTGCAACATGGGAGGCTGAGGCCGACATGAAAACCCGTTATCCTCATCTTTTTGATGTTTAAGGTTAGTATCTCTCTCTAATGATATAAATACGTTAGATATTGTGAATCTCTGATGTTTTTGTGAAACTTTGCAAAACTCCTAGTTTTGGAGACTTCTAAAATGGAGTCACTTTAAGGTGACCTTAGATAAATTTGGAAGTTATCTTGCTTCTTGCATAATTGAGTCAAGTTTTGTGATTTAGGTATGGTTAATCCTTGCTGATATTGTATTGAGCATATTGATAAAATGAACTTTGTACTAATTGATTTGTGATAAATAATTGAGCTCATGCCTATAGAAAAGGAGAAACCTCATGAGAAATGTTGAGATCATGTATGGTAAATTGATGTTTTGTAGTATTTTTATGAAATAATATAGTTCATGCTAACTAAATATTGTGAATTGGTTGAGCTGCTAGTCTTGAGTCTACTCCCACATTTTAAGAGTGTTTGGTGTCATTCGGGGACGAATGTTCCTAAGGGGGGGATAATGTAACATTTTGAAATACCGAGGTCATGTGATAAGACTTAAATGGTCTCCTTAGGATCTAAACCAGTGTTCCTAGCCAATTTGGCATGTTTAGAGTCTTTGAAGTGGTGTTGGAACCGAAACTCCTAAACATCCGGCAAATTGGTTCATAAGAGGGCTAGAGTGTCCTTTTATTTAACCAAGTTAAGAGTCGGAATTTGGTAAACGGTTGTAACCATAGGTGTAAAATATTGTGTGGGATGGTTTCATGCTGGAAAAGTCAGGGTACGACTCCGAGGACCAAACAGGACCCTCGAGGAGGACCCTTGAAGCAGCAGGGCATGACGGACCCCATGACGGGGCGTCACAGGCGCGACGGGGCGTCGAGGCCTCCGTCGTGCCAGCCTTAGCTCCTGGGGAAAAGCCTCCGCCTGCACAAGTCTCTGACCAACGTGACGGATGTGCAGGACGGAGGGATGTCAGTCCGTCACGCCCACGACGGACCGTCGTCGGGGATCCGTCGTGGAGGTCTGTGGCAGTTTCGGAAAAGTTAGTTTTTAGTTAGTTAATTAATTAAGTGTCTTAGGGGTAATCAGGGGTTTAAGAGAGACTAATTAAGTGACTTAAGACCCACTATAAATACCCAACCCTCATTAGCCTAATCATTCTCTCAAAAACAAAACTCTCTTCCTTCTCTCTACTTTCTCTCTCTATTGGAAGACTCCATTGGAGATCAACTTGGGGAGATCATTGGGGGCTGGATTAGCACGAAATTCACCATCAAAACGTCATCAAACCTTAAGGTATGGGATCTAATTCACCTTTGAGATTCTTTCCTCAAAGGGTTCCTTCAAAGCTTTTTCCAAAAAGTTGAGTTTCTTATGGGTTTCATCCAAATCCGAATTTGATCATGTGAATTGAGTTAATTATGTATTCTTTGGGTTAGAATGAATAGATTATCATGAATTGTAACTTGATTATGGTTAATTGATGTAGTTTGATCTAGATTGTGGGTGATGACCCTAACCCTTAACCCTAAGTGGAAAATTGATATGAATTAGGTTGAGTTTGATAGAATTGGTCTCATAATTAGTTAAATGGTCTTTAATGATTGTTATTGCATTGATTATGGATCTATTATGATGAATTGAAGTTCTTCACACCTATGTTCTTGAATATTGAATCTAAGTCAAGAAGATACCCTTGAGATCATGATATTAAGCTTTGATGTAGTATTGCTTCATAGTATAGTGCTTCTCTTGATTAGTTCTCGTGATTTTTATTGAATTACATTGATGTGATGATCTAAGATTGGTTGATCTATGGGTTGATGGTAAGGTCCTTTATTGATGGACTATGGAGGAGTATTGGTAAGTCTTGATGATTCTAGCCTTTGCTTCAATCATGGTTAATTGTTGTCAAGTGATAATGTATGTTGAGTATGCTTGATTGATGTGATGAGTCAATATGATGCATGAATTGATATGCTTAGGTTGGTTGTGAGGTTGCTAGGTGTAATGTAATATAGGGAAGTTGTTCGATGTGCCTATTATGATGAGATATAGAGGGTTAACTTCACCTATATGAATTGTTAATGAAAGGACTAATTCTCATACAATTCTTATTGAGCTATAATGATGATTATACGAGGGATTGACCCTTCTATCTAATTAAATTGAGAAGATTAATAAAGATTAAAGATTCTCTAAATGGGGACTTAGCTTAGAACCGAGCGAACTTGACAATGGGAGGTGATGACTTGTCCCTAGAAAGGAAAGATTCATCCTAGAAGTTGCCCATGTGACGATAACTCCCATGTTTGAGGGATGTGTCACTTTAAGGGATTCCCATGAGGAGAGGCCCATATTACCAAAACGTATAAATAGGGATATTTACCTCTTAGTTCTTGAACTATGTTGCCACCATAGGATACTAGCTAGTGGATCCACCTAGATAGCTATGTTTACATTAGGTTCTACCTTGGCCGGTAGACCATCTTCCATCGGTGTAAGGTTTCATGACACCGGATTCCACATTCGATTATGTGGTCTATGTCGGTTAAGGCAAATGTTCCCTAAACTAGAATGAATGAATAAGGTATAGACTAATCAAAATAACTTGAGAGGTTGGCTATAGCTTAGGTAGGGGTATGGGACTCTACTACGCCTTGCACTAGTTTGCCTTGATAGGAATTTGAGAGGTCAATATTATGCATGTAAAGCGCTGGTATGATATGAATGGTTGTATGTTGAATAACATGCTTATGAATATAATGTTGATGTCTTTGCTTGAAGAAGGATGTATTATGATATGAAAGTATGTTGGTAAGCAAATTGCTAATTGTAGTCTTGGTAGGTTACTTGATTGAGTAGGAGACATGGTAATTTACTTGATCATTGCACTTGTGACTTATTGAAGGTTATCATTAGTATGCTTTGTTTTGTCATGGTTTATTGCACATGTAGTCTATTATGTTTTCATAAATGTCCCTCTTTAAATATATTTGATTGGTAATTGTATATGAGATTTCATACTTAGTACATGTGGAGTACTAATCCCTTTTCTTTCCCTTTTCCCAAACATTTTAGGTTCGGGTCGTTGAGCTTGATCCAAATTGCTAGGAAGGAAGACTTGGGTATTTTGCCATCCAAGTGGTAGGTCCTCACTTCTCGAGGACGTGGCCGATATCTCTCTTTTATGATGTGTAGTTACTATGATTCTATGTTGACTCTTTATTTCTTGAGACGATGTAGTGGACAGCCTATATGCGGCTTCTTTCATTTGATGTAGGGCTATGCCCAAGACTTATTGTAATCGATAGATGGTTTATGAGATGAGACGGTTTTATGACTATTATTTTCTAAATATATAAGTGTATGAAATAAAAGTAGAAGACTAAGTAATCTTCGTATATGAACAAGTCTATGTATACTTGATATATATAAATATGTGTATGTAGAGGTCTATGTAAACCTCCGAGTAGTTTTAGATAAAAAGTTTTTAATTCTTTCTGATTTTTAGTCGATGAATGCTATGACGAAGCTAAGGGGGCTTGTCTTAGTCCTCCGAGAGGACGACGACGCCGGTTATGTCTAGGGGGTAAACCCGGATGTGACAGTGAGTCTAAGAGTAATTCTAGGTCAAAAGGTTAATTTAGGAAATGTGAATAATCCTAACTTAGGTAGTCTAAAAGATCTCTTTGGTGTGTGTTAAGGGATTGTATGGGCAGTTGCTTCATAACTCACTCAAGAGATCCTTAGAATCACCTTTGCTAGGAGGGTCTCATGTTAATGTGTTTTGATGGGTTCTTGCAGTTATCTTGTGACATGTGGCTTATATAAAAAAATGGTATTATATGTGCTCTTATATATTATGACATCAAGACTTTACTGTAAAGGGGTATATTTTGATATAAATGTCTGTTTCTCGTGATTTTATGCAATATTCCATACTTAGTACATGCATTCTACAAATTCTATACATTTTGTCTATATCTAATGTTGTAGGTGGAAGGTGAGAGGCATCTTGAAGCAAACCTTG
This sequence comes from Solanum lycopersicoides, assembly GCA_022817965.1. Lineage (NCBI taxonomy): Eukaryota > Viridiplantae > Streptophyta > Magnoliopsida > Solanales > Solanaceae > Solanum > Solanum lycopersicoides. The sequence continues at coordinate 109,607 of JAJJBR010002395.1, forward strand.
GAATCTAGACACTTTCAAGCAAAGTTGGGGTGTGTCCTCTCTTGATTCGTTGACATTACTATCTTTAGACTTCTTTTCATTAAAATGTTGTAATAGACTAAGTTTCTATATTTCTATTGTATGGGTTGTGTCCCAAGTATTCATGTTTCTAAGATGGTGACTTGAGACTTAGTTATATTCCTTATATTTTCAATGAAACATATTTGAAGTATTATTTCCTGTTAAAATTTTTTAATTCCGCTTTACTTTTCATACATGTATGCAAGGAATGATGTCAAAGGGCTTGTACAAGACCTCCGAGAGGTCAAGTACGCCATGTCACTTCTAGGGGGTGCTCCCCGTTCGTGACATGACCATGGGTAGTGTGTCTCATGTAGAAGGAGACATAAAAGACCTATTGAAAGATGTTCATTGGTTGGCTCGTTTGGGTGTTCGATTGGAAGATTCTCGTAATGGTGGTTTTGTGGTGCATAATAACTCTGAGTAATCTTTGGTGGTTGAGGTGAACTCTAAGCAACACCTTGATGCATCATTGATGGAGTTGAAGAAATCGGTACTTAGTAAGTTTAATGAGTCATTCTCCGAAGGGGGGATGGTGTGCTAAGGTACCAAAGTAGGTTATGTGTAGCCAATGTTGATGATTTTAGAAATCAAATTCTTGAGGAAGCTCATGGTGCCCGTTATTCAATTCATCCAGGTTTTACTATGATGTATCATGACCTTAGAGAAGTGTTTTAGTGGGATGGCTTGAAAAAGGACGTAGGGAATATGTTGCAAAGTGTCCAAATTGACAACATGTTAAAGCCGAGCACCCAACGCCAAGTGGTTTACTTTAAGAAATACAATTTCCCACATGGAAGTGGGAAGACATTATTATTGATTTTGTAGTGGGTTTGCATCAGACACGAAGCCAAAATGACTCTATATGGGTGGTAGTGGATAGATTGACTAAATCCGCTCATTTTCTTCTAGTTAAGTCTAATTACTCGGCGGAGGATTATGCAAAGATGTAAATAGTTAAGATTGTGAGTCTGCATGGTATTCTGTTATCCATCATAACGGATAGGGGCGCACAATTCACATATGATTTTGGAGGTCCTTTCAAAAAGGGTAGGGTAAGAGAGTAAAGTTAAGCTCCGGTTTTCATTCCCAAACGGATGGTCAAGCGGAGGGTACTATTGAAACCCTTGAGCATATTCTTAGAGCTTGTGTCATTGACTTCAGGGAAGTTGGGATGAACATTTGCCTTTGTTGGAGTCCTCTTATAACAATAGTTACCATTCGACTATATCCATGGCTCCTTTTTAAGCTTTGTATGGTAGGAGATGTAGATCTCCGGTGAGATGGTTTGAGGTTAGGGTGTCTTAACTTTTTGGTCGCGAATTGGTCTATGGTGATCTGAAGAAAATTAATAGGATAAATAACCAATTGAAAACCGCCTATAGCCGGCAAAAGTCTTATGCCGACAATAGGAGAAGTGACCTTGAATTTGAATAAGGTGATAAAGTGTATCTTAAAATATCACCCATGAAAGGGGTGATGAGATTTTGCATGAAACGAAAGTTAATTCATCGATATGTGGGTCCCTATGAAATTTTGCAAGCTGTTTGGAAGGTTGCATATAAGTTGACATTACCTAGTAAGCTATCTTTGACTCACACGGTTTTACATGTATGCATGCTTAAGAAGTATATTGGTGAGTCTAGAGTCAATTCTTCCTATTAAAGGTCTAGGAGGGGATGAGAACCTCTCCTATTAAGAGGTTCCGGTGGATATCCTTGATTTTCAAGTGAAGAAGTTGAGGAACAAAGAGGTGGCCTCCGTAAAGGGGTTATGGAGAAACCACCTAGTTGAGAGAGCAACATGGGAGGCCAAGGTCGACATGAAGTCTCGTAATCCTCATCGTTTCCTAACTAAGGTTAGTTATTCTTGTAAATAATGAAAATAATGAGTAATTTGAATTTGACCTGTTTTGCAAGGATATGCATATTCATGGTAAAGGTTTTTTCTAAAATGATTTTTCATGGAAAAAATGCTCTTTTACTTGATTTGCAATTATTTTGTGTATTTTGGTATGTGTTTCGTTTATGAAGTTATAATGAGCATGTTAATATGTTGTGAATGGAATTTTTGCATAAGTGACTCTATATGTTATGTTGAGCTCATGATGTTGTTGAGAAGGAAATTCCTCATGTTGTGATGTTGAGCTCTTATATGGTATAATTAATGTTTTGATTTTCTATGTGTAAATGCCATGTTGTTATGTTGATTTGAGTTGTAACTCATGTTTTGATATGTTGTTATTTGTTGGGTCACTAGTTGTTGAGTCTATACTTTCCCTACATAAGATTTTAATGTCATCCTGGGACGAATGTTCCTAAGGGTGAGATAATGTAACACTCTGAAAGTCCATGACCTAATATAGAGCCTCACAAGAGTTTCTAACGTTTGTAACACTGTTCTAGTACCTTAAATAATGTTTATATGTCATTTAGGAAGTTTAAGAGTCAAAACATCAACAATCGTTCATGATGTTCGGAGACTAGTAAAATAGGTGTTACTGTTCCTTAACCTATTTCAAGTGGGATTTAAGAGTCGGAATTGGATGAAATTCGGTGTAAAGGTGTTAAATAAGTATTAGAGTATTTTTAGGATCAAAACTTCCATGTACAACTACCGAGGGACCACCCTAAGGGTCCTTGAGAAGGATCCTTCCATTTTGGCCAAAAGCTGTCAAAAGTAGTGGCAACCTACGCTTGCGATCAACAGGGCGTAGGCTGGATGATGAGGCAACGATGCCTCTCTTTTAAGTACTTAGCCATTTTTCTAAAATGGAAAAAATGCACAGTATCTAAAATTAATGACAGTCGCCAGTACGGTGGGGGACCCTTCCACTTTGGCCAAAATGCATGTCTTCTGATTAAATTAAGTAGGTGTTGGTATGATGAGGTAATTGAAATGTCTTGATTATGTAATTGGGAGATTATGATTAAGATGTAAGGATATAAGGTTGGTTGTGTATTTCCTATGTGCATGATGATGATGATGTGCTAATCTCACATATGAGGATTGTATTTAAAGGATATTATCATGCAGTTCCTATTGAGCTAATGATGATAATATACAAGGGGTTAGTCTCCTATGACCTAAACTAAGCTATAATGAATAATGAAGGCTTAAAGACATTTCAAAAGGGACTCTAGCTTAGCACCGAGTGAACTAGCAGTGAGAAGTGTCCCTTCCTAAGTAGGGAAGGTAGTTTCACTATTGTACTCATGAGATTACAGACTATAATGCAATGTTCATAGAGAGGGTCCCCATCATATCTCCTAGTTCTTGAACTATGTTGCCCCCATAGGAATACTAGCTAGTGGATCCACCTAGAATGCTATGTTCATGTTTTGGTACTACCTTGGCAAGTAAGCCACCTCTTTCAGTGTAGGGTTTAATGACACTAGAGTCAACATTTACCTCTTGTGCTCTATTTCGGTTAAGGCAAGTGTTCCTGAAATTAAAATGAATGACTAAAGGTAAATTAATATAGATATTGATTAGGATGACTTGAGGTGTCTACTTATGATAGGTAGGGGTATGGGACCCTATCTAGACATTGCATAAGTTAACTCTTAATGGAGTCCTAGGAGATGGTCGTATGTGATGCTATTATGAAATGTTTGATGTTGACTTTGTATGATTATTCTTTTACATGATGACGATTATATTTATGAACATGATGTTGGTCTTAATTTCTATATGTAGTGATGACTATCTATGATGATATGTATTATGTAGCAAAATATTACTTATGATCTCATATTTTGTTTACTTGGTTGTGTAAGGTTATAGGATTTCACATAAGCATTACACTTGTAGGATTGGGATGGGAGTGTTGGTAATTGTTTTGTATGCTTATGTTAATGTGAACTATTGAACTTGTTAGGTTTATATGGTTCTTATTTTGAGTTATATCAATTATGAACATGACTTGCGTTATTGTGATCCTTATATCGTATATGCTCTCTTGTATGTGTATTAAAGGCTTTCAAATTACTTAGCAAGCTTTCTAAAGTACATTTCCCTTTCTCATGCATTCTTTCAAATGTATTATCTGCATGTTTCCATACATAGTACAAGTGGTGTACTAACTCATATTTCTATGTTTTCTACAATTATGTAGGTTTCGAACGTTGAGCTTATAGAAGGCCATTGAAGAAGACTTGAATTCTCATTCTCCAATTTTGGTAGGTCCTCAACTTCATGAGGACGATGCCACTATCAAGCTATTGATGTTTTTTTTTTCTTTTAAGACATTCAGTTCGTTCCTTTCATTTGAAGACTATTGTTGTATAAGCCTATATGTGACTCTTGTTGTAATAAAGTATGGGCTATGCCCAAATGTTTTAGTCATTCTAGATTGTTTATCTGTGAAACTTAACCTAGACTTTCCTATTAGACTATATTATAATATTGTATATGTGAATGAAAAGTAGAAGCCTTGTAAGCTTCCTATGTGAGGAGTCTAAGTAAACTCCCTATGTATATATGATGTGTAAACGAGAGGTCAATGTAAACCTCATGAAGTACAAGTATATTAAAAGTCTTAAATTTTCCATATTTTAACCTATGATATGATATGACGAATGCTAAGAGACTTTTTTTAGTCCTCTTTAAGGACGAAGACGCCTGTCACGTCTAGGGGGTGCTCCCCAGATGTGACAGGTCCACCTTTGGTGGCGGTGTTTACTTGAAGTATATGAATATGTATATAAATGTGTAATTTGAGTAAATCCATTAAGGCTTAGTATGTGAAGAAAAGTGATAATGTTGATGTTCATGTTGGTATGCTTTGTGAAGCTTGAATTGTGTAACTTGTATAGATTATGTCTAAATGAAGTATGTGTATATGTGAAGCATGTTAGTGTGTGAATTTGATTAATGAATATGTAAGCATATTTAGAAGTCAATGTTATGAAAATGTTGATTATGTGAAAGGTGTGCTCACATGTACACATACTCACACACTTTGAATGAATGAATGTGAATGTGGAATTGTAGGGTGGACACTCTTCGTGAGTAGAGATGAAGTGTCTAGACCATTCCCTACTGTTCCTAAAAGTCTAAATGAAATAAAAAGGAGAGTTTTGGATTGTGCACTCTTCGTGAGTTGAGATGAAGTGTTTAGTGTCAACCTTACTATTCCCAAGAGCTTTCTAACAGGTTGGAGGTTGGATACCCTTCTATGTTTAGAAGTTGTGTTCTATTGTACCATTCGTGAGTTGAGATAAGGTTCTAAGTAGCTATCCTTTGACATATAGTAAATGAATGTTTAAGACTTCGTAGAGGAGTTATGCTTAGCACCGAGAGGATTTGATGAAGGGGTGGATACTCTTCGTGACTTGAGATTGTGTATCTAATGTACCTCTTGAGATGAGTACTACTCGTTAGTAGAGCATGAGTTAATTAGAAGAAATCTCCTTATCCCTTAACTATGGGCCCACATAGGTATAGCTATTAGATATTCCATGTAAATGATAAGAGAATGAACCTACCTTAGGCAAGTGGGGATCCCTAATCTGGTAAGGGTTAATACCGGGATTCCATGTCTAGCTCTCATGGTCTATGTCGATGAAAGCTATCCCCCACAAAATAATGCAATCAACTAAGTCTTCTAAAGAGAGTACTACATAGGGATGGTGGTGGTATCAAACGCTATCTATCCATTGCACGAGTAGGCACTTGAAAGAGGAGTCTTGGTGTGTCTTTATATGCAATGTATGAATGGGTCATTATGTGATGTATGATAAGTTATGTGACTTAACATCTAATGTTATGAAATCATGTTAAATATATGTATTGTATGATGAAGTTTAGGAAAGATGAATGAGTTGTACTTAATATAAGGTATTCCTCAAGGAGCACTTTGTGGGAATAGTAGTATGGATGCTACTTTCACATTGTACTTTGTGTAACTTGGGAGTTTTCTTGGATATGGTCACTTATGTGAAGTCCTTAAGTGCAAGTATGTTTCTATAGTGTCCATGGAGTGTGGACTTGTTACCCGTGCGTAGACTATGGTAGGTAGTCTTGAGGATCACTTAGGTGTGTATGGAAGGGATTGTATAGACGATTCCTTCATGTCTTACCTTAGTGAGTCTTATGATAACCTTTGTTAGGGAAACTTCAAAGGAAATTAGTTCACTGTAAGTTGAAATTAAATGTGCATAATGTAATGTTATCTTGAATTCACTGTAAAGTGGTTCTTTGTGCTAAAATTATGGAAGTTCTATCCTATGTGCTAGATGATGATTTATATGTTATTTTACTTATATATTCATGAAGGATTTAATTAATTAGAATGAAATCTTATTCCTACAAATATGTCCCTTTTTGCATGTTTTACATAATGACATACATAGTCAATGTTTGTACTAACCCCATACTTTTCTGTACTCTATAAGTATAGGTTGGAGAAGAGTATGATATTAGTAGGAAAGCTTGGGAATCATCTCTCTAAATACTAAGTATGTCATCATATATTCGAGGACATAGTCTTTATTTCTTTAGTTCATGTATAAGACATATTATGTATTTTCATTCAATGTAAAGGGAAGTGTCCCTAAGATATTTAAGTTGTGTCTTTAAGTTGTCTTGTGACGATAAGACGACCCTTTAGTATTTTATGAAAGATATATCCTTAATTATTATTAATGTCGTGAAAAGTTTTAATTTCGCACTACTTTTCATGTCTTATGTTATTAATGATAGCTAAGAGGCTAGTACAAGACCCCCGAAGGGTCAAGTACGCATTTGTTCCGATCCAAGGGTTTCCCTAACTTATATTGGGTACTTGCAGGTCGTGACATCTAGTACATCATGTCTTGATTCATTTTAGGTTCTTAGGTCAACCTAGAGTTCATCAATGTGTGAGAAGTTGCTTCCCCTAACTTGTTGATGTCTAAGTGTAGAAGAAAACATCATTACAATACCTTCATAATGGCTTCACCCCCAAAGCCCTAGCATCAATGGCATAACAACCTATAATGATCTATGTTCAATTTAATGCTTACTTCATTCAGTTTGATCATTAGAAGTTATGCCTAGGCATGCATGATCACATAGGTTCAATTCCATCTTTACAAGTCAAGACGAACCTTCATCAATTAATCCTAGTTCATATCATGTCTTTGTGGTTGAATCATGATCAAATAGTATCTAAGACAATTGAATTAAGAAAGTCAACTTAGAACCTTCATCTAGCCTCAATGGCCTAAACACTCCATGATTACCCTCAACATAATTTACTATAATTCACAATTAAAGATTCATGAAAACATCAAATAATCATCACATGAACATAATTGAATGATACCCACTAGATAGGGATCACAATCAATCGTTACCCACAATGCAATAACAACCCTCTCTTGATTGGGGTTCTTTGGATTCAGAATTGAGGAAACCTAGGAGATCTCCATGGATGGAAGAATCCATGGATGAATAAGATTCACATATCTTAGATTAGAGCCTTAATCCTAGCTTCAATCCTTGGTTAATTCGTCCTAAGAGTTGCCGTCAAGTTCTCTTCTTCTTTAATGGTGTTCTTGAGAGTTCTAATGTGAGAGAGAGTTGTTTATTAGGATTGTAAAGTCTATTTGGCTCTATTATTGTTTGAATAGTCATAAAATACCCAAAACTACCTAAAATAACAACCCATGCATTTATTTGGATGTGCGTTGAATTTCCCATGCACCCCTACATGAGGTAGCGAATTGCATCTAAATTTCAGGCCCATCGACGACCTGTTGTTATGACCCACAGGTACACCCTAGAAGATAGGTCAATTGTTAGGTCGTAACAAGGTGTAATTGACTTTTAGAAGGTCTTGTACTAGCCTCTTAGCTATCATTCATTATATAAGACGTGAAAAATAGTGCGGAATTAAAACTTTTCATGATAAATAATAATAAGGAAAACATCTTTTATAAATACTAGATGATAGTCTCATCGTCACAATCAAACTTAAAGAGACCACATAAATATCTCAGGGACTCGACCCTTTAAATTTTAAAAAAATACATAATAAGTCTTATACAAATCTTAAAAAAGGACTAAGGAAATAAAGACTATGCCCCCAAATATAGGAGGACACACTTATTCTTGACAGAGTCGATTCCCAAGCTTGACTGCAAAACATCTACTTGCTTCGAACCTATACTTATAGAGTATAGAATTGTATGGGGTTAGTATAAACATTGTAATAAGTATGGCATATGAAAAATTATGCAAAAAGACATATTTTAGTAGAAGTAAGCTTTCTTGCTAAATAAGTAGAACCTTCATGAATATAGAAGTAAAACATCATATGAACTCATCATTAACACATAAAATAAGATATCCATAATTTAATACAAGAATATAAATTTTAGTGAACTAATTAGCTTTGAAGTATTCCCTAACACAGTTATCCTAAGACTCACTAAGGTAAGGGACTGCCCATACGGAAGGGATCGTGGTGGCCTGCGTCGCAGGCCAAATTATCCCACCAAGTGGCAACTGCGAATCGCGCCCTTCGCTCGAGATCTTGGCAGCCGGGCATATTCCGTGGACAACGTTTGGGTCCTCCCTGGGGACCCTTAGAGTAGTCCCTTGGGAGTCTTACTAAACCTTTTTGACCCTTGGTATGCCCCTCTAGGTACTAGGGTCATCCCCACTGGTTTTAGACACCAAACACAACCTAAAAATGCAAGCAAATCAAGGACACACGAGCATATTCCAAGGCACACTTTCCAAACATCACATACGTTCTTGGATATTTGACTTCCAAAATTCACCAAATGACTTATAATGCTAAAATACATCATTTTAACTCATTATTAACTTATTAAATACATGTGAATCTCTAGTTAAACCTAGTTCATTTCGAGGGTGTAACACCTGCACTTGATAGACTATCTATGGAATGACGGCTCCATAGTACATGTTCATTGTCACGATGTAAAAACCCTAAAAATGGATATGCTAAGTAATGATTAATGTTTCTAGAATGCCTACGATTAGACCGGGTTCACACGGATTGATGCGCATAGAACCAGACCTCTGAACCCTTGCTACAGCCAAGCCAACTAACATGGGGAGTTAGTTGAGCTTGGAAAGGTTGGGTCCAATGATGTAGGGCTCTCGAATTTGAAGATTTACTCGGAGGAGTCTTTACCTGACTTAAAAAGAGGAAATCTTAGGTTTGAAGGGTCTAGGGGTAAAATGGTCTTTTTCCTGTCTAAGGGTAGTATCGTAATTGCCCTAAATATATATATAATTATTTAATTAATAAGGTGGAGGGCAATTTGGGAGAGAGGGACAAAATTGGGCTCTTGAAGTGAAGTATTGCTCCACCCGTGTTCGAACCTAGGTGGAAGCAATGAATTAATGTGATTTTTATTTAAGCTATTGAATTAATGTAATTAATTAATAATTATTATTCATTAGCTGATTTAAAATAAAATAAAAAACAGATTTTTATTAAATAAACAAAACCCTATTGACTAAGTCCTAAAATTAGACTCCTAAGCCTGCTACAACTCCCACTCTCTCACGTTTATCTCTCCACTCTCACGCTCAATCTCTCTTCTTCTTTCTCACGAAATTTCTCTGCCAAAATAAGATACAAAAGCAGAAAGATAAACCAAGTTCTTACAGTTGAAGAACTTACACGAAATCACAAGAAAACAAACGTTAATCGCACACTAGGCTAAGGGAGGTTGTCATTCGAGTGGAGTTGACATTGAGGAGGCTTAGACGTGTTCTTGGGTGAAGTTTTTGGGCAGAAATTCAAGGGTATAACGTCAAAAAGGTATGGGTTTTCTTCTCTCTTGGTCCCTTTCCAAAGAGACCCCTTAAGGTTCAGATTATTCAGTCCGAAAACTAGGATTGTTCCCCTTTGCATGCCCCTAACACTAGCTCCCAATGAATCGTAGGTTGGGTATGATTCCTGGTAGATTTAAGTGTATGTTATGTTTTCGTGATGAATATGATTATGTTTGTGTACTTGAAATTGTATGAAAGAAAACCCATGTGTTCGAAATTATATGCAAGTGTGTGTGTGCAAGCATCTTACAATAACTAAAGTTCTCGGGTTAAAGCTCCAAAATTCATAATGTTATGGTTGTCATTTTACGTACATAAACCTATGTAAATCGTGATGTTCATTAAAATGAAAGTGTGGCTGATTTGAGTATCAATCTTTTGGCTAAACGAATCTATGAAAAATGCACCCCAAAAAGTGTTAAATGATCTATGAATTTCCCTAAGATTTCAAGTGAAAATGTTGGTGAAAATAAGCCAAAAAAAATGACTAAATTTCCAGCAAACTTACCAGTTAGGTTTAGGCTAAATAATGAATCATAAATCTGGAAATTTTTAGAGTGTAAAGGAATGAGGCCACCAGGATTCGAACCTGTGACGTCACCCGTGAATTTGCCTTAAAAACGTGAAAACATGGAAATGGGGTTAAGGGGAATCGATATTGGGTGTGCTGGCTGGAAATGTAAGGAACAAGAAAATTAATAAAATAAAATGGGAGGCGTGGGAATCGAACCCACGACCTTCAGGCAACGAGTGAAGTAAAGGAAAAAAAGAAAAAAAAGAAATGTGAGGCGTGGGAATCGAACACACGACCTCAAGGCTGTGAAGGACAGTAAAGGAGAAAGGGAAAATAAAAAGAAAAGAAAGGTGACGCGTGGGAATCGAACCCACGACCTCAAGGCAGTGAAGGAAGTTAATAGAAAAATATAGAAAAATAAAAGTGAGGCGTGGGAATCGAACCCACGACCTCTAGGCGAAAAGGGGAGAAATAAAAAGAAAATAAAGTGAGGTTGTGGGTGTTCGATCCCACAACCTTACTGCTACCGCAGAGATTGTCAACATTTAAATGAAATTAAAATAAGGAGGTTGTGGGGGTTCGACCCCACAACCTCTCTGTCCCAAACGAGTAAAAGAAAATTAATGAGAAAAGAGGTGATGTTGTTGGGGCTCGATCTCAGGTCCCAACGCCTTAAAGGACTGAATTTAAAGAAAATAAAAATAAAATATTAAAGTGTTGTTCAAGGGATTCGAACTTGGGTTTCCTTGCCCAAATTCCGTATTGATACATAAGTCATACGTGAATTAAATGTTCAAGAATAATGCCGCCTACTTAGATCGAAATCAAAATCTTGGTTTAAGTAAGAGTGTGAAACACACAAATGGCCAAGTATATTGGCATTTGATGAAATGAATATTCACGTAAAATGGGGTGAGTAATTATGAAAAGCAAATGTGCTAATGTTAATTAATGTGGTGACAACATGATATTAGGCTAATGTAAAAGATGAGAACAATCTCAAATGAGCCTAAGTAAATGTTACCAAAACGTACCTACCTATTAGAGTGTAAAGTTAATTAAGAGACCAGTCTCTATGAATACTCTAATGAAAGTATTGAGATTAACACACTTAATACTAATGATGAGATGAGAAATCATCTACTAAGCTATGATGTCCTCATACTAGAAGTCAGCTTCCATGACGTATTAGTTGAATGTAATGGAATTTTATACTAAGCATCGATAGACTAGCTATGAGCAGTGCCTTCTTTCGGGAAGGGCTGAGGTTCACGTATCTCTCATGAGATGAGACTGTCCGCCTTGCCGGGTATGGGTCTCCTTATATCTCCTAGTCTTTGAACCTATACTGCCAATATAGGGATCTGGCGGGGTTAAATTCCCATGTTTGCTAGCATGTTTTTTGTTACTTTGGCTGGTGATTCCACCTATTTCCGTGTGGGGGGGGGGACACTGGATTTTATGATGCTCACATGATCTATGTCGGTTAAAGTTAAAGTTCCCAATGAATGAATGAGGCCAGCCTCAAATGATGCACATAATGAAATGAACGATACCAAAGGTGTTAGGATGGGATAATCAAGAGGTTAGATAAACTCAAGTAATGACACTAGGTTATTCTTGATCATTGCACAACATACCCGATAAAAGTCTTAAACTACATCCTAGGTATAACTGGTGTTCACACTAGTCTATGAACGAAATAAAATAAAGTACGTATGAATAAATGAACCAGACTTTGTGTTTGCTAATGAAGACTCCCTAGTTGAGGTCCCATATGTTGAGCCCTCATTTTGGGAAGTCTTAATGTCAAGTCCATGATTCCATGGTCTCATGGCATATGAATGAATGATATGAAAGATGTTATGTGCTATATGCAATATGATATGTGTTATGTGTAATATGTTATGTGTTGTGTGCAATATGATAATTATGACGATGCATGTTACTCTCATGGCATGACTTTCCTAATCCAAATTTGGAAAGCTCACTGCCTTTCGTAATCTAAATTTGGAAAGCTCACTAACTTTCCTAATCCCAATTCGGCAAGTCCACTGACTTGACTTTCCATAATCATGTTGCTAGGAAAGAGCTATTCTTACTCATGCATGTCCTTGGTGTGTGCTTGCATATACCCATACTTAGTACAAGTGTGTAATAATCCCATAAAACGCTATATTTTTAGGTGCAGGCACAGGTGGACGCTAGAGCTTACATGTTGACGTTGCAGCTATCCGGACGTGGAGCTTTCATCCAGACTTGGTAGGCCCTCATGCTTTCGAGGATGTCTACAGTTATTATCTAGCTTAGATGTAGCCATTAGCTAGTGGAGCATGTTCCACTAGTGTTTCTTTCCACATTCATTTCAGACTTTGTATTGGTGTCGTTTTGGCAAAAATACGTTTAATGCAATTATGAACTATTTCTTTCATTTGATTATCTCTATATTAGATGGTTGATTTGTGAACGCCTATGATGTTAAGTTTAAAATGTTTAACATGAAATAAGAAAACAAAAAGTTTCAAATTTTCCGCTCAAATTAACGTAGATGAAGTAAGAATGATGTAAGTAGACTTGTCTGCGACCTCTGAGAGGTCAACGACGTCGGTCTCATCTGGGGTCTAGATTACGGTCGTGAAAAAGTTGGTATCAGAGCACTAGGTAAAATTCCGAGGATAATAAGTTCACATCAACCACATTGAGTAGTTTCTAAGTCATGGTAGTGAAGTGCACCACTATCCTGAATTAGAGACTGCATGATGCGTAGGAAAATTCCCTTCTTCTGATTTTATCGTGCCTTCCCTAATGTCTGATTTTCTTGGTGTTATGAGCTTGTCTAACATCAATCCTTATTGTTTTCAGAGAATGAATACTAGGATAACCATTGGTCAGAGGAGAGGAGGAGCAGCTGCTGGGGACAATCAGGTTCCACCCCAGGCTCCAGCTGAAGGAGTGGCTATGCCGGTTAACCCAGCTTGTTTGACTGATGTGGAGGTGCGGGCATCTCTGGCCCAGATGGCACAGGCCATCACTATGCAGGCCCAGGCTATGACTGCCCAGGTCAACCGGTAGGATGTTCAGAGGGAGAACCCACCGGTTCGTAGCATGGCTGACAGGCTGAGAGACTTCACGAGGATGAATCCTCCTATTTTCACAGGGTCTAAGACTTCAGAGGACCCCAGGAGTTTGTGGATGAAGTGCATATGATTTTGGTGGCCATGGGGGCCACATATACTGAGAAGGCTGAGCTGGCTTTCTATCAGCTCAAGGATGTAGCACAAACTTGGTGTAAGATGTGGCAGGATAGATGAGCTTTGGGCGGAATTCCGGTCGCTTGGGAGCTGTTTAAGACAGCCTTCCTGGAGAGATTCTTTCCAGGGAGATGAAGGAGGCAAAGGTTGAGGAGTTTATCAACCTTAAGCAGGGATTAATGATAGTCATGGAGTATTCCCTGAAGTTTTTTAAAATATCCAGGTATGATACTTTCCATTGTATCTAACAACAAGGATGAGATGAGTACTGAAGTTTGTTAAACTATCTAGGTATGCTACTTCCCTTGTATCTAACAGCAGGGATGAGATGAGTAGGTTCCTCACAGGAATAAACGGAGATCTGGAGGAGAAGTGTCGGTCTGCGACGCTCCATGATAACATGAACCTATCCAGGTTTATGGTGCATGTCCAGCAGGTAGAGGACAGCCGCAAGAAGAGAGGCATTCGTGATGGTAGGAGGCCTAAGCCTCAAGATTAGGCAAGTCCCAGCCATGGAGGCCACAGAAACAATTTTGGCGTCCGTGAGCAGCCTAGGTTTAAGAAGGGACTCTCCCACCAAGGGGAGTCGAGTTCATCCAATGGTCTCTATGACAGGGATTCCGAGTACAGAGTTAAGAGAAACAATGGAGTAGATACACCTCAAGAGAGGCCACCTTGCAGGAAGTGTGGCAAACTGCATGGAGGAGAGTGTATGATGGGCACTAACGTTTGTTACAGTTGTGGCAAACAGGGTCACATGGTGAAGGATTGTCCGAACAGGAGAAGTCAACAACAAGGGAAGGAGAGAGTTCAGCCTAATGGTCCAAGTGAAGAGGCTCCAAGGAGGCAACGATTCTTCGCACTCAAGGCTAGGGGTGCAGGGGAAAGCACCTCTGGTGAAGTCTCAGGTGCGTAGCCTTAATTAGTCTTTCATGTATTTGACTGTGTTTGGTATTTATGCACTAGTATGAGGTTAATATGTTCGAGTCATCATGTTTCTGATTTGTATGACTTATATGTCTACTTATGTTGTATGCTTTGATGAGACTAGTTTAGGAAAGAGTTCATTAGTCTATTAATGTGAAGCTACTAGTAGGTTTCAAGGATGTGCACCATCATGTTAATATGTGAATCAGATATTCACCAATGGGGAGTATTTAATTACCTATGTATGCATACATTCTATAGACGACTTACTTATTGTTAGTAAGGAGTAGTGTCATTCGGCGACGAATGTTCCTAAGGGGGGGATAATGTAACAACCCTAAAAATGGATATGCTAAGTAATGCTTAATGTGTCTAGAATTCTTACGATTAGACCGGGTTCACACGGATTGATGCGCGTAGAACCAGACCTCTGAACCCTTGCTACAGCCAAGCCAACTATCATCAGGATTTAATTGAGCTTGTAAAGGTTGGGTACAACCATGTTGGGCCCTCGAATACGAAGATTTACTCGTAGGAGTCTTTACCGGACTTTAAAAAAGGAAATCTTAGGTTTGAAGGGTCTAGGGGTAAAATGGTCTTTTTCCTGTCGAAGGGTAGTATCGTAATTACCCTAAATATATAATTATTTATTTAATTAATAAGCTGGAAGGGCAATTTGGGGAGAGAGCGTCGAAATTGGGCTCTTGAAGTGAAGTCTTGCTCCACCCGGGTTCGAACCTAGGTGGAAGCAATGAATTAATGTGATTTTTATTTAAGCTATTGAATTAATGTAATTAATTAATAATTATTATTCATTAGCTGATTTAAAATAAAATAAAAAACAGATTTTTATTAAATAAACAAAACCCTATTCACTAAGTCCTAAAACTAGACTACTAAGCCTCCTACAACTCCCACTCTCTCACGTTTATCTCTCCAACCTCACGCTCAATCTCTCTTCTTATTTCTCACAAAATTTCTCTGCCAAAATAAGATACAAAAGCAGAAAAATAAACCAAGTTCTTCACACTTGAAGAACTCACACGAAATCACAAGAAAACAAATGTTAATCGCACACTAGGCTAAGGGAGGTTGTCATTCAAGTGGAGTTGACATTGATGAGGCTTAGGCGTGTTCTTGGGTAAAGTTTTTGGGAAGAAATTCAAGGGATTAACGTCAAAAAGGTATGGGTTTTCTTCTGTCTTGGTCCCTTTCCCAAGAGACCCCTTAAGGTTCAGATTATTCAGTCCGAAAACTAGGATTGTTCCCCTTTGCATGCCCCTGTCACTAGCTCCCAATGAATCGTAGGTTGGGTATGATTGATGGTAGATTTAGGTGTATGTTATGTTTTCTTGATGAATATGATTATGTTTGTGTACTTGAAATCGTATGAAAGATAACCCATGTGTTCGAAATTATATGAAAGTGTGTGTGTGCAAGCATGTTACAGTAACTAAAGTTCTCGGGTTAAAGCTCCAAAATTCATAATGTTATGGTTGTCATTTTACGTGCATAAACCTATGTAAATCATGATGATCATTAAAATGAAAGTTTGGCTGATTTGAGTATCAATCTTTTGGCTAAGCGAATTTATGAAAAATGCACCCCAAAAAGTGTTAAATGATCTATGAATTTCCCTAAGATTTCAAGTGAAAATGTTGGTGAAAATAAGCTTAAAAAATGACTAAATTTCTAGCAAACTTCCAAGTTTGGTTTAGGCTAAATAATAATGCATAAATCTTGAAATTTTTAGAGTGTAAAGGGATGAGGCCACCAGGATTCGACCTGTGAGGTCACCCGTGAATTTGCCTTAAAAACGTGAAAAAATGGAAATGGGGTTAAGGGGAATCGATATTGGGTGTGCTGGCTGGAAATGTAAGGAACAAGAAAATTAATAAAATAAAATGGGAGGCGTGGGAATCGAACCCACGACCTCCAGGCAGCGAGTGAAGTAAAGGAAAAATAAAAGAAAAGAAATGTGAGGCGTGGGAATCGAACCCACGACCTCAAGGCTGTAAAGGAGAGTAAAGGAGAAAGGGAAAATAAAAAGAAAAGAAAGGTGACGCGTGGGAATCGAACCCACGACCTCAAGGCACTGAAGGAAGTTAAGAGAAAAATGTAGAAAAATAAAAGTGAGGCGTGGGAATCGAACACACGACCTCTAGGCGAAAAGGGGAGAAATAAAAAGAAAATAAAGTGAGGTTGTGGGGGTTCGATCCCACAACCTTACTGCTACTGCAGAGATTGTCAACATTTAAATGAAATTAAAATAAGGAGGATGTGGGGGTTCGACCCCACAACCTCTCTGTCCCAAACGAGTAAAAGAAAATTAATGAGAAAAGAGGCGATGCTGTTGGGTCTCGATCTCAGGTCCCAACGCCTTAAAGGACTGAATTTAAAGAAAATAAAAAGAAAATATTAAAGTGTTGTTCAAGGGATTCGAACTTGGGTTCCCTTGCCCAAATTCCGTATTGATACATAAGTCATACGTGAATTAAATGTTCAGGAATAATGCCGCCTACTTAGATCGTAATCGAAATCTTGGCATACATACAAGATTCATAAGTCTTGTATCACATAATCTTAGGAAGATATGAATCACTTAACGAACTATGAATGAAGCCTCATGGCTTGTATGTATAGACCCATAAGTCTAGCATACGTTTAAAAATAAGTGAACCTAAGATGTATGTAATGAATGATGTAACCCTAGAAGGGTTAAGTATGAGTGTAAAACACACTAAATAGCCAAGAGCATTGGCATACGATGAAATGATTATTATGTAATGAAACGATGAAACCCTAGAAGGGTTAAGTAAGAGTGTGAAACATACAAATGGCCAAGTTCATTGGCATATGATGAAATGAACATTCACGTAAAAAGGGGTGAGTAATTATGAAGAGCAAATGTGCTAATGTTAATGAATGTGGTGACAACATGATATGAGGCTAATGTAAAAGATGAGAACAATCTCAAATTAGCCTAAGTAAATGTTACCAAAACGTACTCACCTATGAGAGCGTAAAGTTAATGAAGAGACCAGTCTCTATGAACACTCTAATGAAGGTATTGAGATTAACACACTTAATACTAATGATGAGATGAGAGATCATCTACTGAGCTATGATGTCCTCATACTAGAAGCCAGCTTCCATGACATATGAGTTGAATGTAATGGAACTTTATACAGAGCATCGATAGACTAGCTATGAGCGGTGATGACTTCTTTCAGGAAGGGCGGAGGTTCACGTAACTCTCATGAGATGAGACTGTCTGGCTTGCCGGTATGGGTCTCTTATATCTTCTAGTCTTCGAACCTATACTGCCAATATAGGGATCTGGCGGGCTTAAATTCCCATGTACGCTAGCATGTTTTGGGTCACTTTGGCCGGTGATTCCACCTTTTTTTGATGTGGGGGAGACACTGGATTTTATGATGCTCACATGATCTATGTCGGTTAAAGTTAAAGTTCCCAATGAATGAATGAGGCCAGCCTCAAATGATGAACATAATGAAATGAACGATACCAAAGGTGTTAGGATGGGATACTCAAGAGGTGATCTAGACTCAAGTAATGGCACTAGGTTATTATTGATCATTGCACAGCAAACCCGATGAAAATCTTAAACTACATCCTAGGTATAGCTGGTGTTCACACTAGCCTATGAACGAAATGAAATGAAGTGCGTATGAATGAATGAAGCAGACTCTGTGTTTGCTAATGAAGACTCCCTAGTTGAGTTACCATATGTTGAGCCCTTATTTTGGGAAGTCTTAATGTCAAGTCCATGATTCTGAGGTCTCATGGCATATGAATGAATGATATGAAAGATGTTATGTGCTATATGAAATATGATATGCGCTATTTGTAAGATGTTATGTGCTATGTGCAATATGATAATTATGATGATGCATGTTACTCTCATGGCATGACTTTCCTAATCCAAATTTGGAAAGCTCGCTGCCTTTCCTAATCTAAATTTGGAAAGCTCACTAACTTCCCTAATCCCAATTTGGCAAGTCCACTGACTTGACTTTCCATAATCATGTTGCTAGACAAGAGATATTCTTACTCATGCATATCCTTGGTGTGTGCTTGCATATACCCATACTTAGTACAAGTGTCTACTAATTCCATACAACTCTATATTTTTAGGTGCAGGCACAGGTAGACGCTAGAGCTTACAGGTTGACGTTGCAGCTATCCGGACGTGGAGCTTTCATTCGGACTTGGTAGGCCCTCATGCTTTCGAGGATGTCTATCGTTATTATCTAGATTAGATGTAGGCTTTAGCTAGTGGAGCATGTTCCACTAGTGTTTCTTTCCACTTTCATTTTAGACTTTGTATTGGTACCGTTTTGGCAAAAATACGTTTAATGCAATTATGAACTATTTCTTTCATTTGATTATCTCTATATTATATGGTTGATTTGTGAACGCCTATGATATTAAGTTTAAAATGTTTAACATGAAATAAGAAAACAAAAAGTTTCAAATTTTCCGCTAAAATTAACATAGATGAAGTAAGAATAATGTAAGTAGGCTTGTCTGCGACCTCTGAGAGGTCAACGACGCCGGTCTCGTCTGGGGTCTAGATTCCGGTCGTGACACACGATCCGAGAGTACATTCTAGAAGATATGGAACTCTTGAATTACAACACGTCGTACTTGACCTCTCAGAGGTCTAGTAATATCCCTTAGACATCATTCATTGCATACATGTATGAAAAGTAGTGCGAAATTAAAACTTTTCACACAAATAATATATCAAAACATCTTTTATATAAACGATAAGAAACATTAAATCCAACATATGCAAATCTTAGACTCAATAATACTTGGCACACAACCCATACAATCAGATATGAAGAACTTAGTCTATTACAATACTTTGAATGAAAGAACTCTAAAGATAGTAATGTCCTAGAATCAAGTGAGAACATACCAAACTCCTTCTTGAATGAATGGCTAAGATCCAAGCTTCCCCTTCATGTACTCTTCTCAAATGCTACCTAGAACTTTGGATAGAGACAAAAATTATGGAATTACTACATTGCATGTACTAAGTATGGCTTAATGCATAAAATCATGAGAAATAGATATTATATATTAAACATGATATTTTTGAATAAAACTTCATAGCACATATTGAGATTAATTGGATTTAATGGATGATCAAGGCTATTGGAAGAGACTCCCTTGGATATTGAGATGATTGAATTGGCTATGAACTTGAAGTTGTGAGAATGGATTGTTATATTGCCCTAACTCTCCAATAGTGGATAGTATAAGCTTGAATTATGATGATATTTGGTATGAGCCACTTTATGGTGGCGGTGCTCCATTGCTATACTTGTGAGCCATGTGGCCTCGTCGGCAATTACTTTATGGATTATGGTATTATAATAGTATAGCTTGAATATGCCCAGTATGTGTCAAAAGGTTTGGATGACTCATGTGGGTATATGTGAATTTTAGCATGATTTCTTCTAGAGTATGATATGTGTCTCTAGTAAGGCTATAGTGAAAGTCTTATAGTGTGTTACTTGATGTTGAAGGTATGATGCTTCTTGATTGGTTATATGAGGACCTTATGATGAGTTAAATTTATGATTCTATAGACAATGTTAGGATGGAATTGCAAGTATACATAGTTGACCCTATATGACACTTGAATCATATGTTACATGTGATAATGTAAAGTGAAGTTGTTCTTGTCTAGTAGAATCTCTGTCTACTTGCTTGATACATGAATGTGAATATGATCCTTTACTTAGTAGCGTTCGAATACCCTTTTGTCATGAATGTATATATATGAATGTAATATGACCTTGAATATAGCAAAAGGTCATGTAGTGGAATCTTTTCATGAAGCGTTATGATATCATTGAAGTCAAAACCGTAATGGATCCTTGTTGTGAATGATGGACTTAAGTTGGTTGGCTGGAACGACATAAAATATCCTTAGGAAAGTCATTGGAGCTGTTCCTCTTAACTGTTTTAGGCCGCCCAGTGGACCTCTGTTGGATTAATGGGTTTATGATTTGGTTATGACAAGTATGTGGTACCTTCTTCACATTACTCGTTGATTGAATTACTCTACGAGCAACAAAGGATAGCACCGAGTGAGTATGATTTGGGGAGTCTAGTTAAGGATAAGACTTATATACAAACAAAACCCTCATATTTCTAACCATGTGCCTACATGGGATGTTGTCCTAGTTCTACCATTAACAAATAGAACCCCACACTCATCGAGTAGTTTATGACCTCCGGATTCCATGCGCTAACATGGTCAATTGTCAGTATTGCCATATTCTGCATCATTAGGATGCATGCTAGTGTTGGATAGTAGTATCAAGTTTAGGTAGTGGTATTAGACACTATCGTAGACAATTGCACGTTTAGGCTTTGAAGATATTGCAGGTGAGTGCCCTAGTCTTCTCTCAAAGACCATTATGTGAAAGCTCCTTAATGCGTTGAAATCCTTTAAATGTTAAATAAATATTAATGAAAAGTATCCTAATCTTAGTATCTTTGGAGGATTATTCTTTAGGTAGCCTTGAGGAGGTGTGTATGGGCGGTCTCTTATGCCTTCTTAGGTGAGTCTTTGAGTAATTCTAGTAGGGTATTTAACTAATGAAATGGGAATAATATTATCTTAGTAGTCTAAAGGATATCTTTGGTGTGTGTGAAAGGGAATTGTATAGGCGGATCGCTTCATAACTCACTTAAGTGACCTTTAGAATCACTTTTGGTAATAAGATATCATGTTTAGTGTTTTTGGAAGTGTTCTTGATTTACGTGTGGTATCTTATACTTGTGCTA
>JAJJBR010002397.1:0-48541 GCA_022817965.1 Solanum lycopersicoides
TTTATGTTTAGTTGGATTGGTCATCACATATTTCTCACTCATCGGCATTAAATCTGTCACATGGCAGCCAGTGGATCTGGAGGGAAAGCTTGGTAAGCATCTTTATAGCTTGTCTTTGTAGATAGAATTTTGGACCCTGTTGATGTTGGTGTTTCCCTCCCATACTTGGGCTGCACACCTGTTCTTCCATAAGTTCCAGAGATGAAATGGGGTGGCTTGAGAAGCATGCTGATGGGCTGCTTTTTTAGGACCTGGGCAAGTCCACCATGTGCTGAATTAAAATCAATTGCCTCAGGGAAGTGGATTTGTGATGCACGCGCTCTGGCTTCAGGCCCAGCGCCATGCAAGCCTATGTTCCATTCCCTAGCTTTGCAATTTTCGTGATGTTACCGCTTGAAAATAGTGTTTATGGAGTCCTACCTGACCTGTCAAAACAGTCAGACACATTGTGCTGATCAATGCCAAAACTGGTTTATTATCATTAGCTTAGGGAGATTTACCCTAAGGGTTTCTCCATAAAAGAAATGAGGTTTGAAGGAAGTTTTTTATGCCATTAAAAGAGAGTTGAAGTGATGCTTATCTCTTTTTTTCTCTAATCTTCTACCAAAGCCGATGAACAACTGACTCGCTCATGAGATGTGAGCTCCCCAAACTGGCTGGGTCTAGAAGATCTGCTGAGGTGAGATTTCAGTTGCCAACGGATGGCCAAGCTTGTATCAGCAGGTGCCTTTAAGTATTAGTTTCTCCGAAGTTTTCCAACCTCGCCTTTCTCTCCAGAATTCAGAACTTGTAGAGTTGTTGAACTTGTTGTTGTTTGGTTGGTGAAGTTTGCAGAGGTCATTGCCGTTGCCAAGCCAATTGTCCCACCAAAAGAAACAATTCCCAGCTTGAATCTTCCAGTGAATATGTTGCTCAGCTTGTTGTCTATTCTTCAGCATATATTTCCAAGTCAATGAATCTGCTGTGTCCCATTTTTTTCTTACTGGATTGGATCTTTGGCAATATTTGGCTCTTAGGAAATCTCCCCAAAGAGTTTGTTTGGTTCTAAAAATCCACCACTGTTTGAGTTGGAAAACTTTGCAAATATCTTGTAAGTTTCTCATTTCCAGCCCCCTTCCTCATAGGGGTAACTTAGATTTTTCCAAGAAGCCCAGTGATACCTCTTCCTATCACTCTTCCATCCCCAGAAAAAATCATCTATAAGCATTTGGATTTTCCTAATTACTGTCACTGGATGGGTTACTGCAGCTAGAAGATGAATAGGTAAGGCCTGAAGAACATGTTTAGTGAGTACAGCTTTGCCTCCATAACTAAGTTGTTTGGTTTGCCAACCTTTAATTCTACAAACATCCTTCTTAAGAAGATCAGAAAAATAAGTGTTCCTAGGCCTACCAACAAATAAAGGGCATCCTAGGTAAGTAGTAGGACCCGGCTTTTGTTTGAAGCCTGTCAGCCTTTTAATTCTATCTCTAGTGCTATTGAAAGCACTAGAGTGTAGCATAAAGTGGCTTTTGTCACCATTAATAAGTTGCCCAGAAGTATCCTCATACTCCTTTAAAGTAGCCATTAAGAGCTTTAAAGTTTTGCATCTTCCAGAGGTGAATAGAATTATGTCATCATCAAAGATCAAATGGTTCACTTGGGGGCCCTCATTTCCATGAAAAAACCATGATAATACGGATGATTGGGTAACCTGTTAAGTGATCTTGATAATACCTCAGCACCTAAAATAAATAGGGCTGGAAAAAGTGGATCACCTTGCTTGAGACCTCTAGTGGAGTGAAAAAAACCATACCTCTTGCCATTGACAATGATTGAGTACCAATTATTGGCCATGATTCTCCACACCATATCTATAAACACCTCATCAAAACCCATTTTCCTTAGAACCAAGCAAATATATGCCCATGAGACCCTATCATATGCTTTTGCCATGTCCAATTTAATAATGACATTGCTTCCAATGTTGGGTTTTTTGATTTGGTGAATGATTTCCTGAGCTAACATGATATTTTCAGAAATACTTCTCCCTTTCACAAATCCGGACTGATTGGGAGAAATTAAAGAAGGGAGGATAGGACTAAGTCTGTTACTTACTAGTTTAGATATAATCTTACTAGTAAAGTTACTCAGGCTTATAGGCCTAAACTCAGTAAGCTTTTTTGGAGTTTTCACTTTAGGGAGAAGCACAATACAAGAATAGGAGAAGTATTTAGGAATCATTTGACCACAGAAAAAAGCCTAAACCACTCCCATCAGATCATTCTTGATAATGTGCCAGCACTTCTGGAAGAAGTACCCATTCATACCATCAGGACCAGCTGCAGAGTTAGAATTCATAGAAAATACCACCTCCTTAAGTTCATTCATATAAGGTTTATTTGTGAGGTGAGTATTTTGGTCCTGACTAATCATTCTTGGAATGCACTCCAAGGTATGTTCATTAATAGATTTTTCCTCTCCTGTGAAGATAGCCTTGAAATGCTCACAAGCTGCTTGAGCAATGTTGTTCTCACCTTGTATCCAATCCCCATTTTCATTGACAATTTTATGAAGAAATAGTTTCCTTCTCCTTCCCCTTATGACAGAGTGTCAATATTTGGAGTTGGTGTCACCCTCCTTAAACCATTGCATCTATGTTTTCTGTTTCAAGATAGTGTCCTCCAACTTGAGAAATTTGATATATTGAGCATTGATTTCATGAAGAGCACTCCTGTGAGAGTCACTTTGGTCCAAGATGTAATTTTCTATAACTTTTTGCACCTGTTCCTCATACATCCTTACTTTTTGGAAAATATCACCAAACTCAATTTTTGACCAAACACTAAGTGTGTTTGACAATCTTTTCATTTTTTGGTGAAACCTCCACATACCATTGCCTGTCACTTCCTTATCCCAACATGTTTTTACAGTTTCCATGAATTGAGGATTGTCAACCCAACAATTGAGGAATCTGAAGTACTTGAGGTTTTTCTGTTTATGGTTTAGGGTTAGGGTTAGGGTTAAGGAAAGGGTTATTTTTTTTTTTTTTTTTTGGGTTTAGGGTTTAGGATTTGAGGTGTTTAATATCAATGGTTTTAGTGTTTATGTTTGGGTTTTTGTATTTTGGGCTTGGTGTTTAGGGTTTATGTAGAATTAGGGTTAGGGTTTAGGTTGTTTTTAGGTTTTAGGGTTTGGGGTTAAGGATTTGAGTTGTAATATCTATGGTTTAGCTTTTAATGTTAGGGTTTTCGTATTTTTGGTCTTTGGGTTTAGGGTTTAGGGTTAGGGATAAGATGATAGGGTTGGGTTAGAATTCGTGATAGGATAGGATTAGGGTTAAGTTTATGGTTTAGGTTTTTTTAAGGTTTTAGTTTTGGGGTTTAGTATTTTCGTTTAAAATATATGATTTAGTGTTTAATTTTGGGTTTCGGTATTTTGGCCTTGGGGGTTTGGGTTAATGGTTTAGGGTTAGGGTTAGGGTTGAGGTTAGGGTTAGGGTTTGGGTTTGGGTTAGGTTAGGGTTTGTGGGTTTTGATTTGAGGTTTAAAATCTATGGTTTAGTGTATAATGTTTCGGTTTTCGTATTTGGACTTAGGTTTTTTTGAGGTTAAGGTTTAGGGTTTATGGTTAGGGTAGGGTAGGATTAGGGTTAGATTGTAGGTTTTTTACATTTCATTGTTCAGGGTTTAGCATTTGAGGTTTAAAATATGTGGTCTAGTATTTAATGTTTAGGTTTTTATATTTTATCTTAGGGTGGGTTTAGGGTTTAGGGTTAGGGTTAGGGTTAAGGAAATGGTTAGGGTATGTTTTTTTTTTAGCTTTTTGGGTTTAGGGTTTAGGATTTGAGGTTTAATATCAAGGTTTACTGTTTAATGTTTGGGTTTTGTATTTTTGTCTTGGGGTTTAGGTTTATGGTAGAATTAGGGTTAGGTTTAGGTTGTTTTTTACGTTTTAGGGTTTGGGGTTGGGGATTTGAGTTGTAATATCTATGGTTTATAGTTTTATGTTAGGGTTTTGGTATTTTTGTCTTTGGTTGTAGGGTTTAGGGTTAGGATAAGGAAAGGGTTGGGTTAGGGTTCGTGATAGGGATAGGATTAGAGTTAAGGTTAGGGTTTAGGTTTTTTAAGGTTTTAGGTTTTGGGGCTTAGGACTTTTCGTTTAAAATCTATGGTTTAGTGTTTAACATTTTGGTTTTGGTATTTTTGGCTTAGGTTTTGGGTTAAAGGGTTAGGGTTAGGGTTAGGGTTAAGGTTAGGGTTAGGGTTTGGGTTAGGGTTAGGGTTAGGGTTTAGGTTTTTATATGTATCAGGGTTGTGGTTTTGGATTGAGGTTTAAAATATATGGTTTAGTGTTTAATGTTTGGGTTTTCCTATTTGCAGTTAAGGTTTAGGGTTTAGGGTTAGGTTAGGGTTAGGGTGTAGGTTTTTTTTAGGTTTCATCATTCAGGGTTTAGGATTTGAGGTTTTAAAATATATGGTTTAGAATTTAAATGTTTGGGTTTTGGTATTTTGGGCTTAGGGTTTCGGGTTTATTGCTTAGGGTTAGGGATAGGGTTACGATTAGGGTTATTTATTTTTTAGGTTTTTGGGTTTAGGGTTTAGGATTCAAGATTCAATATCAATGGTTTAGTGTTTAATATTTGGGTATTTGTATTTTGGGCTTGGTGTTTAATGTTTATGGTATGGTTAGGTTTGGTTAGGATTTAGGTTGTTTTTTTGGGTTTTAGGGTTTGGGTTAAAGATTTGAGTTTTAATATCTATGGTTTAGTGTTTAATGTTACGATTTTGGTATTTTGGGCTTTTGTTTAGGGTTTAGGTTTAGGGTTATGGATAGGGTTAGGGTTAAGGATAGAAATAGGGTTAGGTTTAGAGTCTTTTTTAGGTTTTCGTCTTGGGGTTTAGGATTTTTGGTTTGAAATCTATTGTTTAGTGTTTAATATTTGGGTTTTGATATTTTGGACTTATGTTTTTTGGGACTTTTCTTTGTTCTTAGGGTTTTGGATTTAGGGTTAGGGTTATCATTAGGGTTAGGGTGTTGCGTGTTTTTTAGGTTTCATGGTTCAGGGTTTAAGCATTTGATGTTTAAATCTATGGTTTAGTATTTAATGTTTGGGTTTTTTTATTTTGGGCTTAGGATTTCGGTTTATGATTTAGTGTTTGGTTAGGGTTAAGGTTAGGGTTAGGGTTAGGGTTAGGGTTTTGGGTTTGTTTAGGGTTTTTGGTTAGGGTTTAGGATTTAATGTTTAATATCGATGGTTTAGTGTTTAATGTTTGGGTTTTGGTCTTTTGGGTTTGGGATTGTTTAAGGTAGGGTTAGGGTTAGGGTAATGTTAGGGTTAGGGTTTAGGTTCTTTTTAAGGTTTTAGAGTTTGGGGTTAAGGATTGAGTTGTAATATTTATAGTTTAGTGTGTAATGTTAGGGTTTTGGTATTTTGAGCTTTGGGTATAGAGTTTAGGTTTTTGGTTAGGGTTTAGGATTTAAAGTTTAATATCGATTGTTTAGTGTTTATGTTTGGGTTTTGGTCTTTTGGGTTTGGGATTATTTGTTTAAGGTAGGGTTAGGGTTAGGGTTAATGTTAGTGTTAGGGTTAGGTTTTAGGTTCTTTTTAAGGTTTTAGGTTTTGGGGTTAAGGATTTGAGTTGTAATATCTATGGTTTAGTCTGTAATGTTAGGGTTTTGGTTTTTGAGCTTTAGGTATAGGGTTTAGGGTTGAGGGTTAGGGTTAATGGTGGGTTAGGGTTAGAGTTCTTGTTAGGTATAGGGTTAGGGTTAGGGTTATTTTTTTTTTTTGGTTTTAGGTTTTGGGGTGTAGGATTTTTTGTTTAAAACCTATGGTTTAGTGCTTTATGTTTATGTGAAATAGCATGTTAGGTTGGGAATTATATGTTATGATATGGTTAAAGAATGCTAAGAATATGTTAAATGGTAAAGATGCATGTTCCCTAGAATATATGTATAATGGTTCAAATGATGCCCTTGTTTACATGTGTGAACCTTCATGATTGTTTTGTATAGGTTGAAGTCTTTGTATAGGCTTGGTCATAGAAGCAATGGTAGCATGTTGTCCTTGTAGGGTGATGATGTGGGTTTGATTGACCTAGAAGTCACCTTACTGTAAGGTTGAATGAAAAGGAAGAGTCCGTATGGTTAAGTCTTCTCAATTGTTTCCCCTAATATTTTATGACCATGGTCTCTATTGTATTGTTAAAGACCTTATGTGGTTGAATTGTATGACCTAACTTGCAAGTTGGGGGATAATTTTCATAGATGAGAAGGCTTAGAATTCCTTGGTTGACTTACTGTAATCCTTTTTAAAGTAGTAATCACTCTTAAGTGATGAAAATGAATGTTGTTAAGTTAATATCCTCTTAAGGTTAGGTAAGTTGCTCTTAATTAGGTTTACCCTAACACTATATTTGGATCATTGTTATCCATTGTATTGTATTGTTTGTTACTATACCTACAATGTTTGGTTTGATTGTTACTTAAAAGGTATTGTACTGTATTTTTAAATTTCGTCGTTACCTAACAATGAAAACCCCTATTTTATGGAACAACCAATTTGGTGTGTTCCCATTGTTACTTAATTTCTTTTTCCAATTATATATTTACATAATATTTCAAAATACTATTTTACCATTTATCTTAATTATTTAAATCTAGTCAAACCTTCTACCCTATAATAATTAGGATATTTTAATAAATTTATAAATTACAATACAGTATACGATCAAACCAAACAATTAAAATGTTATTAAACAACAACAAACAATACAGTCTAGCCAAACATTGTATCTATAATACAATACAGTACAATAGAGTACAATACAATACAATATATTATGAAACATGGTAACAATGATCCAAACAAAGTATAAGGGGGGATGGTTATGTGAGTAGTAAGGTTGTAGATATTTCCATCTTATCCTTTTATTCTTACTTGAACTTGAATCTAATATTTTTTTATTAAGCTTGTTCATGATAGAAGTCTTGTCTCAAATATGAATTGCATGAACTTCACATGTTTGGTATGTCTTGATTGACAGTATGTTAATAGTATTTTGAAGATTCTAAAGTACTTGAAAGGAAATTTTGGATTAACTTCATGGTTTTGTCATGTTGATTGTGTATCTTGATACGCTAATTGTGCATTTAACTTCATGAGATAAGGTAAGAAACATTTTTGAAGTCACTTTCGATGTGTAAGGTTTAGCCTTATAATGAGAAATTTGAGCCTCTTTAAAATGAAATATGTTGAGTCTCTTGAAAACTATGTGACATGTATGGTTTGGAAAGCATGATTGTAGGTCCACTTTTGAAAAGTGAAGGCATGTCTAGCTATTGTCCTTGTGTGTGCCTATGAATTGTAAGACCTTCCCTAAATGATGCTTACTGTGAAGGCTATTGCTATGTTACAAATTAACATTTTTTGAAAAGGCTTCCTATTTGTGGTGATGTGCTTGGTATGACCTACCATTTAGACTTCACTAGGAAGAAAACATGAGCATGCCTTGGTTTATAAATTGAGAAATTCTTATGTTACATTAAAGATGGCCTTTTTGCATTTGTTGGGTATGAACTCATGAAACATGTAAGTGTGTTGAGGAGAAGTACATTCCTCCATGGACACATCTAAGCATGGTATGATTGAGTATGACCCTCATAGCACTAGGTCTAACTAATAAGAATCCATTGTCAATCTAATTAACTCAAGTCTATATGCATTGAAATATGAGTGCTTAAATGGCTTTTGATTATTGATTGGAATCTGCCTATGTGTGACCTTACATGATGAGCTCTTAAATAAAACGAAGTGTGTTCCTTGTAAGTTTGGTGCATTAATTTCTATATGATGATGTTATGAATAATGTGAACTGCTTTATAACTCATTAAAAGTCTTGTTGTGATTAAAATGTTATAAGTGTCATTCGAGGACGAATGTTTCCAAGTGGGGATATTGTAAGACCCCCAAAATGAGTTAGGGTGTCTAGAGCCTCACTTGTGCCTATAAGCAGGTTAACATGCTAATACAGTGCCTTAAAGTATGTTTAGGTGATTTGGAAGTCAAACGTCAAGGAACTACAAAGACGTTCGACAATTAAGTCACCTATGTGCCTTATATGTGTTTATGTGTGTTTAATAAGCTTATGAGGTCCTTATATGAGTTATTATAATGTTTACAGGCAGTGTGTCAAGTTTCGTGAAGTTTGGAGGTGAAACGTCCAATAACGTCCATGATGTTCATAAGGTTTGCCTTGAAACAACTATATCTCATATAATATAAAGAAATACGTGAGCCATTACCTATTAAATTAGAGGTATATGAATCCTCTTTCCAACGCCACCAATTTCGCATCAATCTAGTTTTCGAGTAAAAGGTTATGACCATTTTAGTGAATAGTATAGTGCAGTTCCATTTTGGCCGCGGGAAAATAGTAATTAAGGTAATTTTCCTCTCCTTTTCCACTAGGAAAACCTAAATTAAACGTATTTCACAAGTCCTATAAATCCCTAAATACTCCAAATTCCATCATTAAATTTATCATTCTCTTCTCTCTCAAACCTAACAAAACCTCAAGAAAAAAATCTAAGTAGAAGACTCCATTCAAGAAAATTCAAGATTTGTCAAGATTTTTTAAATAAGGGTAAGATTGAAGCTAGGTTTAAAGTTCTTCACTTGATTTCTTCACCAAATTTTAGTGGATTCTTCATCTAATAAAGGTATGGTGATCCTTCATCTCTAAGAAACCCTTCACTTTGAGAGTTAATCTCAAAGTTTTCAAAGAAGTTCCATGATCAAATCCCTTCTTCTTCAATCTAGCCATGGTTTCTTTCTTAAATTGATTTTCAAAAGCATAATATGAATGTATTGATGATTATCTACTGATTTGGAGGTGATTTCCAATCCAATTACATGATGAACCCATGCTCTTTCACAAAGTCGATTTTAGCCTATGTATGGCTTTATGATCTTGATGTTATGCATATCGATTTGTGATTCAATTATGTTAATATGCTTATGTCTATTGTCTAGTATGTATATTGATGGTGAATCGTTGATGAATTATCCATTTGAACCAATGTATGAAGATTTGAATAAGGCTAGCTTAGATCTCTATGTGTTCACTGTAACATTGATCTTTAAATGTATAAAAGTGGAATTTGATTATGTTAATATGCTTGTAGCTAGTGCCTTAGGGTAATTTCATGGTTGAATTGTGTGTATTAATCTTTTATGATCAAAGTAAAGAAGGCTTCGTATGAATTGATCTAGGTTCTTCTAGTTTATGATGTAGTAACTTGTAATCTTGACGTTGGGATGGTTGTTATGTGACTCGATCATGGTGAATTGTCCTTAGATACTGCATATACGTATAATGTGATGATAATTAGGTATAATTGATATAATATTAATAGATAACCATTGAATTGGTAAAGATTGATTTAGGTTCTTATAGCCTATAGACTTTGTAGAGTAATGTATATGTTGTGATCTATATTCTAGGGTGGATGAAACATGTTTTAGCTATGATGTTCTATCTCTTTAGCTACTACCCTAAAATCATATTATTGATAAAATATGATTGATAAACAATACTAGGGAAATTGGTTGATGATCTATAACTCTCTACTTCCTAGAATATATATGTGATGTATTGTATTAGATTGTCGTATGATCTTGTAGAGAAATGTACATGATTTCTTTTATGATTATGGTACTTTATCTGCTGCCCTATACTTGAATTGATGATGAAAGAGTATCAATGGTCAATGATCACCAAAGGCTAAAGGATTGGTAAGAATTGCTCTATAGTATTGTTGATGAAGCCTTGTATGGCATTGTGTAGTATGGTCCACTTATGGTGGCGGTGTTTACTCTATTGTCATTATATGTGTGTTGACCATGGCCTTGAAGGCAAATTGGTGAATATATGAATGTGTGGTTTTGATGATCACCTTATGTGTAACTTGTGCCTAGTCTTCTACTCTAGCTGTGAATCTTGGTTATGTTACTATTGTTATGATCATGAGAATGATTATATTAGGGTTATGTGTAGGTTCTGCCTTAAATGAAATATTAAGGAATTATTCTCCCTACCTATGTACCCCTATATGAATGCATGAATAGCAAAGTTAGGAGTCTTAAGTGTAATATGAAGTTGGCTTGCCTCCTATGCTATTATGTGTTGTGTGGTCTATGCTTGGTTGTGAAATTGTGGTCCTAAGAGGGTGGCTGCCTCAATGTGTTTTTGATAGACATGATGTGATCGTATTGACCAATGTAAACACATCCTCACTCTACATGCATGCTAGCAAGTAGTATAGGATCATAGTGTGTAATGAAAGGTTGTTCTCATACTCACTAGTGTCTACTACTATGTATGTTAAGTTTATGTCTATGAAAGTATGATATGTGTTTCCTTAACTAGGATGACTTGATACGTGTACTAGTATGGTAAATGGTATGGGACCTTGTCTATGCATTGCACATGTGTACCTTGATAGGATAGTTCCTAGGTTTGGTCTCTTATGTACATTGATATGAATGCATGAGTATGTTATGAACATGTCTTTTATGTTATAATGTGAAGTATGTGGTATGATGAAGTATGGTTATACCTAGTGTCTAAATGTTTTTATATGACAGCATGGCTCATATAGTTACACTTGTACACTTATGTATGCATGAAGTGAAGTATGAACATGTGTAGTCAAAAGGTGTTATGTGAAAGGTTTGCTCACATGTATGTACACACACACACATGAATGATGATGTAGTCAATAGAGGGGCTCTTGAAAGGTATTCTCAAGAGTATCCTAAACTAGATAGATGCTTACATATTCTATGTCCATGTGAAAGGTTTTCTCACCTAATATAGGTTTATGAAAGGACTTCTCATCTATAACCTATGAGCTAAGCATATGGGGAGTGAATCTCCTAAAGCCTATGTTTTATAAAGTAATGTAATAAAGACTTTTAATAAAGGGCACTTAGCTTAGCATCGAGTGAACTTGAAGTGATGGGTGTCCCTTCCCATTGAAGGAAGGTAGGTCACCATAATCTTCATAAGGTGGATAGCCTCATGACCCAAAAATGGTGTTAGAGTGATGTTTCCAGTATGCCTCCAAGTTCCATAACTATGTTGCCCCATAGGATCTAGCAAGTGATATCACCTAATATGCTAGAATCATACTCATGTATTTCCTTGGCATGTAAGACACCCTCTTTTGGTGTGAGATGACACCAAATTCCATGTTTGGCTTACATGGTCTTATTGTCGGTTAAGGTTAAAGTTTCCCTAAAGTTTCACTAGTAGATTTAGATTGGGATTATGAGTAAGGTTTCATAAGGTCCTATATGAAGCAAAATAAGTATATATGCATAATGACAAGAGTTTACTGTAATGTTCTTATGCCTTGTCCTAAGTGTGTCTTTCCTGTATTATACTTCTACGAGGGTATGTGTTGGCTTATATAAGTTGTATGAATGATTCCTTGTGGAATTAAGGTGATGCATTTCACCAAGTATCACTAGAGGATTACTTGGGAGATTAAGAAGTTAAAACAAAGATGTTCACTGTTAAAGAAAAATGCTTACTATACAAAGAAAAGAGCTCACTGTAAAGTGACCTCAAATGTGCCTTAAATTCTATATGTGATTTTATATGATGTTTGTCCCATGAATATGTCTATATGAAGCATGTATATGATATAAATGCTATTGTATAAAGGTTTTATGAATATTTACTCGAAAAGGCATGAAGTATGATTTCAAGAAAATGTCCCTTTTAAATGCATGTTTTCGCATGGTTGCCATACTTAGTGCATTCTTGTACTAACTCCATTCTTCTCTACTTTTTACACAAAGTGTAGGTTATGGATTCTTAAATGATGTCTTAAATGGTGAATAGCTTGATAGATGATTCCCAAGATCAAGGAAAGGAATCCTTAAGTCCAAGGATTCCTAATGTCATGTCTTTACTGTAAAGTTTTTAAATATTGCACTTAAGTATTATGTTAGAAGGGCAGTGTCCCTAAAATACTCTTATGATGTTGAGTCTAGGATGGCAAAGGGGACTAGAGTCTTTAACTATGTATAATGATATTTTTTATATATATATATGAAGTAATGTTCTAGCATATGATGTGCTAAGAAAGTTTTAAATTTTCCGCTAAATTTACGTATGAGAGTGCGATGAATGATAACTATGAGCTTGTATAAGACTTTCGAGAGGTCAAGTACGCCGTTTTACTTCTAGGGGGGTGCTCCCGGATGTGACACCTAAAGCACAAACCGTAAATCCTAAAAAAAACCTAAAACCTAACCCTAACCCTAACCTATACCCTAACCCTAACCCTAACCCTGCCATAAACCCTAAAACCCAAGCCCAAAATACCAAAACCCAAACATTAAACACCAAACCATTGATATTAAACCTCAAATCCTAAACCCTAAA
Source organism: Solanum lycopersicoides (assembly GCA_022817965.1). NCBI lineage: Eukaryota > Viridiplantae > Streptophyta > Magnoliopsida > Solanales > Solanaceae > Solanum > Solanum lycopersicoides. The sequence continues at coordinate 12,441 of JAJJBR010002397.1, forward strand.
CCCAAAAACTAAAAAAACAATACCCTAACCTTAACCACAAACAATAAACCCAAAACCTAAGACCAAAATAAAAAATTCCAAACATTAAATACTAAACCATAGATTTTAAACCACAAATGCTAAACCCTATACCATAAAACCTAAAAAAAAAACTACACCCTAACCCTAACCCTAAACCGTAAACCCAAAAAACAAAAAAAAAAACTAACCATAACCCTAACCCTAACCTTAACCCTAACCCTAACCCAAAACCATTAACCCAAAACCATAGCCCAAAATACCAAAACCCAAACATTAAGTACTAAACCATAGATTTGAAACCTCAAATGCTAAACCCTGAACCATAAAACCCACCCTAACCCTAATCCTAAACCTAACCCTAACCCTAAACGCTAACCCTAAGTCCAAAAAAAAACAAAGTCAAAAATATGAAAAATCCCAACATTAAACACTAAATTATTGATTTTAAACCTCAAATCTCCTAAACCACAAAACCTAAAACCCAACCCTAACCTAACCAAACCCTAACCTTAACCTTAACCTTAACCCTAACCATAACCCTAAACCATTAACAGAGAAACTCCAAGCCCAAAATACCAAAAACCCAAACATTAAATACTAACCATAGATTTTAAATCCAAAAATCCTAAACCCCAAAACCTAAAACCTAAAAAAAACTAAACCCTAACCCTAACCCTATCCCTAACCGAACCCTAACCCTAACCCTATCCTTAAACCTAACCCTAAATCCTAAATGCTAAACCCAAAGCCTAAAATACCATAACCCTAACATAAACGCTAAATCATATATATTACAACTCAAATCCTTAACCCCAAACCCTAAAACCATAAAACAACCTAAACCCTAACCCTAACCCTAACATTGACCCTAACTCTAACCGTACCATAAACCCTAAACCACAAGCAAAAATACCAAAACCCAAAAATTAAACACTAAACCTTGATATTAAACCTCAAATCCTAAACCCTAAACCAAAAAAACCTAAAAAAAAAGCACAATACCCTAACCCTAACCCTAACCTTAACCAAAATCCTAACCCTAAACCATAATGTTAAAACCCTAAGCCCAAAATACCAAAACCCAAACATTAAATACTAAACCATAGATTCTTAACCTCAATTGCTAAAACCCTGAACCATAAAATTTAAAGTAAAACCTGCACCCTAACCCTAATCCTAACCCTATCCTAAACCCTAAACCCTAAGTCCAAAAAAACACCTTATCCAAAACACGAAAACCCAAACATTAAACACTAAACCATAGATTTTAACCTCAAATCCTAAATCACAAACCCTAATATAAAAAAAAAAAAATAAACCCTAAACCTAACCCTAACCTAAACCCTAACCTAAACCCTAACCCTGACCTTAACCCTAACCCTTACCCTAAACCATTAACACTAAACCACAAGCCCAAAATACCAACAACCATAGATTTTAAACCAAAAATCCTAAATCCAAACCTTAACCCTATCCCTAACACGAAGCCTAACCCTAACCATATCCTTAATACAAACCCTAAAGCATAAACTTAAATCCAAAGCCCCAAATACACAAAACCCAAACATTAAACAATAAACCATAGATATTACAACTCAAATCTTAACCCCAAATTCTAAAACCTAAAAAACAACCTAACCCCTAACCCTAACCCTAACATTAACCCTAACCCAAACCATGCAATAATCCCTAACCCCTAGCCCAAAGTACCAAAACTTAAACATTAAACACTAAAACATTGATATTAAACCTCAAATCTGAAACCCTAAACCGAAAACCTAAAAAAAAAAAAAAATACCCTAAACCCCACAACATAAACTATAAACCCTAGCAAAAATACCAAAACCCAAACAATATATACTAAACATAGATTTTAAACATCAAATGCTAAACCCTGAACCAAAAACCTAAAAAAACCTACACCCTAACCCTAACCCTAACCTAAACCATAACCCTAAGTCCAAAAAAAACCTTAAGTCCAAAATACGAACACCCAAACATTAAACACTAAACCATAGATTTTAAACAACAAATCCTAACCACAAGCCCTAAACCTAAGAAAACCTAAACCCTAACCCAACTCAACCTTAACACAACTCAACACCTAACCCAAACCATTAACCGAACCCCCACCCAAAATACAAAAACTCAAACATAAATACTAAACCATAAATTTAAACCAAAAATCCTAAACTCCAAAACCTAAAACCTAAAAAAAACTAAAACACTAACCCTAACCCTATCATAGCACGTACCCTAACTCTATCCCTATCCTTAGCCATAACCACAACCCTAAACCCTAAACCCAAAGCCCAAAATACCAAAACTTAACGTTAAACACTAAACCATAGATGTTACAAACTCAAAACCCTAATTCCAAACCTAAAACCAAAAACAACCTAAACCCTAACCCTAACCCTAATACATTAACCCTAACCCTAACCTACCATAAACCCAAATCCCAAGAACAAATACAAAAACCAAACATAAACACTAAATCAATTGATATTAAACATCAAATCCTAACCCTAACCCCAAGCCAAAATACCCAAACCTAACATTAAACACTAAACCATGATTCAAACCTCAAATGCTAAACCCTAAACCATAAACCTAAAATACCTACACCCTAACCATAATCTAACCCTAATACTAACCCTAAACGGTAAACCCTAAGTACAAAATACGAAAACCCAAACATTAAACACTAAACCATAAATTTTAACAACAAATGTGATACCACAAACCCTAAAACCTAAAGAAACTAACCCCTAAACCAACTCTAACCCTAACCCAAACCCTAATCCTAACCAACCATTAACCCAAAACCCCAGACCCAATACAAAAACTCAAACAGTAAACACTAAACCATAGATTTTAAACCAAAAATCTAAACTCCAAAACAAAAACCTAAAAAAACTAAACCACTAACCCTAACCCTATCCATAACACGTACCCTAACCCTATCCTTATCTTACCAACCCTAAACCTTAAGCCCTAAACCCAAAGCCCAAAATACCAAAACCTTAACATTAAACACTAAACCATATATGTTACAACAAATCCTTAATTCGAAACCCTAAAATCCTAAAAAACAACCTAAACCTAACCCTAACCCTAACATTAACCCTAACCCTAACCCTACCATAAACCCTAAACCCAAGCACAAAATACAAAACCCAAACATTAAACAGTGAACGATTGATATTAAACCTCAAATCCTATACCCTAAATCCAAAAACATAAAAAAACTCAAAAACCCTATCCCTAAACCTTAAATTCGAAACCCTAAGCTTAAATGCCAAAACCCAAACAGTAAATACCAAACATAGATTTAAACCTCAAATGCTAAACCCTGAACATAAAACCCAAAAAAACCTGCACCCTAACCCTAAACCCTAAACCTTAGTCCAAAAAAAACTAAGTCCAAAATACGAAAACCCAAACATTAAATACTAACATCATGATTTTAAATCTCAAATCCTAAACCACAAACCCTAAAAAAAACCTAAACCCTAACGCAACCTAACCAAACCCAACCCTAACCCTAACCTTAACCTTAAACCTAACCCTAACTATAAATCTGAAACCCTAAGCCTTAAATACCAAAACCTAACATTAAATAACAACTATAGATTTTAAACCTCAATGCTAAACCTGAACCATAAAACCTAAAAAAAAATATACACTAACCCTAATTCTAACCCTAACCCTAACCCTAATCCTAAACCCTAAACTCTAAAGTCCAGAAATAAGTCAGAAATAAGTCCAAAAAAATCCTAAGCCTACCGTAAACCCTAAACCCCCAAGCCCCAAATACCAAAACCAAACATTAAACACAAACCATTGACATTAAGCCTCAAATTCTAAACCCTAAACCCAAAAACCTAAAATACACAAAAATTTAAACCCACCTAGCCCTAAACTTAACCTTTAGCCCTAACCATGAACCATAAAAACCCAAAACCTTAAACCCAAAATACAAAAACCCAAACATTAAATCTAAACCTTAGATTTAAACCTCAAATGCTAAACTCTGAACCATAAAAACTAAATAAGCCCACATCCTAACCCTAATCCTAACCTTAACCCTAACCCTTACCTTAAAACCCTAATTCTAAAAAAAACCCTAAGTCTAAAATATGAAAATCCAAACCATTAAACACTAAACCATAGATTTAAACCTCAAATCCTAAACTACAACCCTAAAACCTAAAAAAAAACTAAAAACCTAACCCTAACCCTAACAAACCCTAACCCTAACCTAAACCTAACTAACCTTAACCCTAACCCTAACCCTGCATAAACCATAAACCCCAAGCCTAAAATATCAAAACCCAAACATTAAACACTAAGCCATTGATATTAAACCTCAAATCTAAACCCTAAACCCAAAAGCCTAAATAAAACAAAACCTAACCCTCCAAACCCTAACCTTAACCTAACCCTAACCCAAACCATAAACCGGATACCCTATGCTAAAAATACCAAAACCCAAAATTAAATACTAAACAATCGATTTAAACCTCAATGCTAAACCCTGAACCATAAAACCTTAAGAAAAACCTAAACCCTAAACCTAACACGTAACCTTAACCCTAAACCTAACCTAAAAACCTAATTCCTAAGTCTCAAAAAAAAAGTAATAAAAAATTTAACCAATACTAACCCTAACCAAACCTAACCCAACATTAATCTAACCCTAACCCTAAACCATTAACCCGAAACCCCAATCCAAAATACAAAAACCCAAATTAAACACAAAACAATTCTAAAACCAAATATCCTAAACCAAAAACTTTAAACTAGAACAAACCCTAAAACCTGAACCCTATCCCTATCCTAAATACAAACTCTAACCCTAACCCTACTTTAACCAACCAAACCTAAACGCTAAACCCAAAGACCAAAATACCAAACACTAAATATTAAAAATAAAACATAGATATTTACACTCAAATCCTTAACCCAAACCCTAAAACCTAAAAACAACCTAAACCCTAACCCTAATCCCTAACATAACCATAACCCTTAACCCTTCATAAACCTAACCCCAAGCCCTAAAAATATCAAAACCTAAACATAATAATAAACCATTGATATTAAACCTAATTCAAACACCTAAACCTAAAACCTAAAAAAAACAAAACCTAACCCTTACCCTAACCTTAAACCATAAACTCAAAAACCCTAAGCCAAAAATACCAAAACGCCAAACATTAAATACTAAACCATAGATTTTAAACCTCAAAATACTAACCCTAACCATAAACCTAAAAAAAAACCTACATCCTAAACCCTAATCCTAACCCTAACCCTAACCCAAACCCTAAACCTTAAGTTCCAAAAAAAACGTAAGTCCAAAATACGAAAACCCTAACATTAAAGACTAAATCAATAGATTTTGAATCCTCAAATCATAAACCACAAACCCTGAAACCTAAAAAAACTAAACCCTAACCCAAACCCAACCCTAACATTAACCCTAACCCTAACCCTAAATCATTAACCTGAAACACCTGCCCAAAATAACAAAACCCAAAGATTAAACACTAAACACATAATTTAAAACCTAAATCCCAAAACCTAAAACATAAAAAACCTAACCCTAACCTTAACCCTATCCTAACACACCCTAAACCTAACACTATCCTTTAACCATACCCTAAACCAAAACCGTAAATCCAAAGCCAAAATACCAAAACCCTAACGATTAAAACTAAACCATACATATTACAACTCAAATCCTAACCCCAAAGCCCTAAAACCTGAAAAACAAACTAAACACTAACTAACGCCTAATTAACCCTAAACCTAAACCCTACCATAAATCCTAAACCCCAATCCCAAAATACAAAAACCCAAACATTAACACTAAACCATTGATATTAAACCTTAAATCCTAAACCCTAAACCCAAAAACCTAAAAAAATAACAAAACCCTAACCCTAACCCAACCTAACCTTAACCCTAACCCTAACCCTAAACCATAAACTCGAACCTAACCAAAATACCAAAACCCAAACATTAAATACTTCCTTTTGTTGTTATCTACATGGGAATATGTCTGAACATAGGATGATCATCATCATCAACACCAGTCGGAGAGGGGCTAAACTGCTACATACTCCTTCTTTGCATTGTAGTCAACCAACCCTTTTCGTTGTATTCTTCCTCCTCAAAACATCTCTCTATACCTTCAAGAATTTCTAGGTTCTCACTTCCTTCCAGCTCTACACAAATTTTATTTAGTTTCACAAATAATAGGAGTAGTGTTGTGATTGAGGAGGAGGTGAACTCATATGATGGTACATCTGATATATATTTTAACATACAATATATTAATTGTGTCATGTCCTGTATGACCTACATGGCCTAACTGGCCTATTGGCTGTAAATTCTGATCTGCCAGCACAATATTGGCTATTTTAACTGGATTTATCTCTTGTTGTTTTAATTTCTAGCTTGCCAGAATAGCCTTGGGAATAACCTATTCTTGATGCATTTTTGTGTGTATTAGTTGCATTTTGCTTGCCCTGCTGCATTTTCCCTTGGTTAGTTCTGGCATGGAGAGTGTACATGTTTTTCTTATATGTAGAATTCTGAAATTTCGTCCGTTTTTTGGTGCTTGCATCTTAATTTCCAGCTGAGTTGTACGTTGTTCCTGTTTATCCTAGATTAAGAAAAGTGTTAGAAGTAGAAGTTACACATTACATGTTACGAATTCCTCTGAGTCTGCTCGTAGCCTGTGAGCTTCCTTTCGGGAAATCTTTTTCTTTCTGAAAACTTTGGCTGCTGTAAATCCTTAGCTTCATGTGTCTAGGACTGTTCTTGCTTCTTATTTTCTTGTTTTCTATTTTGCCATTCTCTCCTTCAACTATTATTTCCTGAGCCTTTTGTTTATGTTTTATGTTGCTGTGTAGCGTTTTCCTTCTGCAATTCAACTAGAAATTACAGATTTGTGCTCTGCATCTTGGCTTAGTTCTTTGTCCAGCTTCCACTCCTTCTTGTGATATGATTCCTCACCCATTAATTTGACTATACACTCATTGATCATGTGTACTTGTTCTTACGATAAGGACAATAAGCCCGGTAGTTCTCATATTCAATACTTTGCCTTAACTTTGGTCAGATCCTCCTCATCATACCCAGCCATACATATTTAGGCTTAATCATTGTGAGGTCCATTGAATTCTCACACTTGCCATGCTATCCATTGTCTTATTGATAGTAGCATTATCCAAATATAAAACTTTCCATAGGGTCAACAGCACCAGAATTTCTTGTTATAACAGTTCCAAGGTAATTCCGGCAGTGAATCCAAAAAGGCACAAGAGTTGTTTCATAATAGGTTAAATGTAGGGGTCATGGCTTGAATTCTCATGGGCTTTCCCCTCATATTGTAATTCTTTGTTATAATGTTCCAAACAATTACAAATCAGCTCATTATCTAATCAATATATACATGTTAGGCATAAAATGAGCTATCTTAACTTTTCCGGACAATTGAGTTTGATTGATACAACTTTGTCTAATAAGTTTGACATTAGGCATCAACATTATCTAACTACGCGCTAAGTAATTTCATCTATCAACCCATTTAACCAAAATGGTCTTCTTCGATTAAGGATCATCCGCCAGGTTGACCCGGCATAGTAGTTATTTAGGAGTCTCAAACAATAAAGGGGCAATAGATTTGGCTAGATTAACTCTAAGTCTAGCCAGCATGACTGAAATACTAATGTAAGGAGCTGGTTCTTTCCTATGGTTTTGAATGCTTCATATTATTAACATAATCATGTTGCCTTTCCATTATAGTTAGTCTGATTATTCGCTTCACAAAAATAATTCGAAATTAGGAAATGGGTTATGTTGAGATTGAGGATGCTGAATCAAACTCCATCATGTTGCTTAACACCTGAACTCTTTTTCTTAGTATTCCGAGAACATAACACACAACATTAAGACCAAAATTAACACTATCTATAATTTGTTGATTGTTACAAATAGGAGTAGTTTAGTAATAACTATCTTACCTACCTGTGATCCTTCATCATTCTTACGTACATGTACATTTGCTTGTCCTTGTTGGATACTTAATCATATACAAAACATCTTCATGACGCTGGCACGCCAGAATAGACACCAACCTTCCATTACCTTGGATCAAAAACTTTGTCTGATTATGGATTGCCCTGTTCTACAATTTTTGACAAGAAACTGGTGCCAATTTCCACCATAGTAGTTACTGCATATTCAACTCTGTTCTTGATACTTTTGTGTGGATTTTCATAAACCTGCAAATTACTAGCATCGAGTAGAGTAAGATTAAGATTATCAATAGTTACATTAGGATTACCACCTTCATCTATAAGAATAATTCCTTGATATACTTCATCTCCAATGATGATCGAGCTCCGGCGCCGCCACCTGACCTTTCTAAATCGTTGATTCCAACTGCTATTTGCTTGGATTTTCAGTATATTGTTCACCCTGATAAGTAGAACAAACCCCAATACTTGGATTCATCTTTTCTTTATCAGAAATCAATTGATTTTAAATGTGTTCATCCAACGATTTGCTTGCCAATCGATCTCCACTTGCGCGATTGGATCTCACATTTGGACCGGCGAAATCAGCTGATTTTACAGCCGAAGATGAATCTTCAGATAAAGATTTTGTTTCTTCCCATAGATTACCTAGTAGCAAACCATAATTTGCCATTTCCCTAATTTTTCTTTCCCATTCCAAATCCTCTTCTGAAATTTCTACTGCTTGGCCGCGTCCAAACTCGAAGATTCATATGATAATTTTGTAGAATCACCTTCAACTTGTGGATTATCCGGTGGCTAGAGTTGCTCCACCACCGGCGGATTCACCATTCAAATGAACGCAAAACCAGTTGTTAGAGAGCAACTAGAGAAATGCGAAAAAAAAGACAAGAGAAGGAGCATGACATACAACTTGAAACTGGATAGCAACGACAAAAATAGAGAATTGAAGAAGTGGATAAATATAGCCATATAGTGCTTAAGGATGAGTATGATGAAGATACTCGATTATTAGATAGTAATGAAGATAAAATACAAAATGTTAAAGACAAATAAGTATTGTCACCAAGAGGAAGGAACACAACTAGAGATAATCTTCAATCTACAAATACTAAGAGACCAACCACAAGATCTAGAAGTAGAGGTTTGTGGAGTTAATATATAAGTCATAGCAAATGGTCTATTTTATGATTACAGTAATCATTATCAAATACATTATGTTTTACATGTTGTATAATACGTAAGATACATACTGTATTCATCCTAGATATAATGACTACGTCTTGTTTCCCTCGTTTATGTATTCTTAACAAACTATTTATGAAGGAGGACTCCTCCATAGGTGCTTAGTTTCTTTTGAATACAAATTGATGTATCAGGTTGACTTGACTAAACTTAGTAGGTTGGTCAACTCATAACCCACCTTAGGATCGGAGGTAAGGTTTATGCCCCCCTCTATGTACTTTTTAACTTTAATAAATGAGAATTCCTGGGGGTGTTGCTCAACCCCTGACCCACCACAAGGGTCGTTCGAATTAAAAAAACATTAAATACTAAACCATAAATTTTAAACCTCGAATGCGAAACTCTGAACAATAAAACTCAAAAAAAAACTACACCCTAAACCTAATCCTAACCCTAACCCTAACCCTAAAAACTAAATACTTAACCCTAAGTCTAAAAAAACTTATGTCCATAAATTTTGAACCTCAAATCCTAAACCACAAACCCTAAAACCTAAAAAAACAACTAAACCCTAACCCTAACCCTAACCCAAAACCCTAACCCTAACCCTAAACCATTAACCCAAAACCCAATCCCAAAATACCAAAATCCAAACATTAAACACTAAACCATAGATTTTAAACCAAAAAAAAAAAAAAAAACCTAAACCCTAAACCTAACCCTATCCCTAACACGTACCCTAACCCTAACCCCATTCTTAACATTTACCCTAAATCCTAAACCCTAAACCCAAAGCCTAAAATACCAAAACTCTAACATTAAACACAAAATCATAGATATTATAACTCAAATCCTTAACCTCAAACCCTAAAACCTAAAATCAACCTAAACCCTAACCCTAACCCTAACATTAATCCTAACTCTAACCCTACCATAAACCCTAAACCCAAAGCCCAAAATACCAAAACCAAAATATTAAACACTTAATCATTCATATTAAACCTTAAATCCTAAACACTAAATCCAAAAACCAAAAAAAATAAAAACCTTATCCCTAACCCTAACCCTAACCTTAACCTTAACCCTAACCCATAAACCCGAAACCCTAAGACCAAAATACCAAAACCCAAATTAAATACTAAAACATAGATTTTAAACCTAAAATGCTAAACCTTGAACCATAAAAGATTAAAAAAAACCTACACCCCAACCATAACCCTAACCCTAACCCTAACTCTAAACCTTAAGTTCAAAAAAAAAAACTAAGTCCAAAATACGAAAACCCAAACATGAAACACTAAACAATAGATTTTAAACCTCAAATCCTAAACCAAAACCCCTAAAACCTAAACCCTAACCCAAACCCTAACCCTAACATTAACCCTAACCCTAACCCTAAACCATTAACCTGAACCGCAATCCCAAAATACCAAAACCCAAAAATTTAACACTAAACCATAATTTTTAAACAAAAAATCCTAAACCCCAAAACCTAAAAACTAAAAGAACCCAAAACCCTAACCCTAACCCTATCACTAACCCTAACCCTAAACCTAACCATATCCTTAACCCTATTCATAATTCCTAATCCGTAAACCCAAAGCAGAAATCACCAAAACCCTAACATTAAACACTAAATAATACATATTACAACTCAAATCCTTAACCCCAAAGCTAAAACCTAAAAAACAACCTAAACTCTAACCCTAACCCTAACATTAACTCTAACCCTAATCCTACCATAAACCCTAAACCCCAAGCCCAAAATACAGAATCCCAAACATTAAACACTAAACAATTGATATTAAACCTTAAATCCTAAACCCTAAACCGAAAAACCTAAAAAAACCAAAACCCTAACCCTAACTCTAACCCTAACCTTAACTTAGCCCTAACCCTAAACCATAAACATGAAACCCTGAGCCCAAAATACCAAAACCCTAACATTAAATACTAAACCATTAATTTTAAACCTCAAATGCTAAAACCTGAACCATAAAACCTAAAAAAACCTACACCCTAACCCTTACCCTAACGCAAAACCCTATACCGTAAACCATAAGTCCAAAAAGAAAGTCCAAAAAAACCCTAAGTCCAAAATACAAAAACCCAAAAATTAAGCACTAAAACATAGATTTTAAACCTCTAATCCTAAATCACACACTCTAAAACCTAAAGCACATAAACCCTAACCATATCCCTAACCCAAACACTAACCCTGACCTTAACCCTAACCCTAACCTTAAACTATTAACCCTAAACCCCAAGCCAAAAATACAAAAACTCAAACATTAAACACTAAACCATAGAGTTTAAACCTAAAATCCTAAGCCCCAAAACCTAAAACCTAAACCCTAACCCTAACCCTATCCCTAACACATACCTTAACCCAAACCATATCCTTAACCCTAACCCTAAACCCTAAACCCTAAACCCAAGAACCAAAATACTGGTCACTCTCTAAACATTTTCTAGAATTCATTCAAGGAATTAGATAACTTGGATAATTGATACAATTTTCAAATATTGGAATGGATAATGAACCACCAGATCCAGGACAAACAAAGTGTACTTTCAATATCCAATCTCTACATGTGGAATCAAGCTCAGAATCATCTTCCAAATCCTCGTAGTTTAGGGAAGAGACATTCCACATTACTTCTGACAAGGAATTGGAAGGAACAAGTACAAATTTATTCATGAATGAATCGAATCAGAGGTATGGTGGAAACGATCGAGTGGAAACGGCTCAAGAAAGGCGTACATCTCCCCAAAATCTCTATCAATGTAATTGTCAAGATTATAGAATTCAAAAGGAAACTAGTACTGGGATTTTTTCCTCTATTCATGATATACTAAACAAGGGCTTTCGACAGTATTGTATGTGAAAGGGTAAATTCTCCCAAGACTAATATAACACAAACAGAGCAAAAATGTAGGTAACACTATCACAACAAATTTCAAAGAACAAAACATAAATCTACAAAGGAAGGAAATAAATGCTCACATACAGGTACTTACTACACCTAGACATAGGGAAGTCACTAATCTTTATAATACAGGTGTAACATGTGATGAATTTGTAGCCCCTATTCTTGTATCCCCTAATAGATATGATGATGTTATTGATAATGTTGGAGTAGCTGTTGGAGGTGAGGATGGAAGGGTGCAGGAGAAAACTCTTTTCATGTAGGAAGGGGTCTCCAAGTGTAAAGGGAAAATGGATCAATCTGATAAGGGTTATGATACTGGTCAACAAATTATAACAAATGATAAGGAACCTCCTGATAAACTTAATGATAAGTCTCAGTCTTGGTTACGTAAAAAGAACAGATAAGCCATTAAAAACAACAATTAAAAGAAAAATGCATTGCTTCTGATTCTCAAGTTAAACAAGGGAAACAAGATAATTTTTATGAATATGGTGCTCTTGATTCTGAGGATGAATATGATGAGGACACTCAATCCTTAAAAGAGGAGAATTCTATAGAGGAGGAAATAAGTAAAGAAGGGCAACATCATTTGAGACCTAATATTCACAGTGACTATCCAGATGAAATAAAGGATATTACTGGAAAGCAAGGTTTGTCACCTAGGGGAAGGAAAGAAACTAGGACTCTAAATACTACTACCACTGGTAGACCAAATACTAGAGCTAGGAGTAGAGGTTTTGATGTTTAAATCTATTTTTTGGAATGCTAGGAGCATAAACACCCATGGTTCTCTTGAAAGAATACAATCTCTTAAAAAATGTATTTTTTTGGCTATGATAGCTATTTAAGACCCATTTGCAAATCAAACTCATCTTAACTTTTGTCGACTTCAATTACAAACGGACAGTGCTCATAGTAATTCTAATAACAAAATCTGGTTGTTTTGGAATAATGATGTGGATTGTACTGTTTTGGAGGTAGATGAACAAATGATTACTTGTGAAATAAAATATATGGAATGTGCTGAAATTTTTTTGATCACTTATATTTATGGTAAATGTAAGGATCATTTGACGAGGTCATTATGGGACAAAATGCTATATTTTTCTAAAATTCATTCACCTTAGTGCATTATGGAAGACTTTAATGTTATATCTTCTACTCATGAGAAGTTAGGAGGTAGAGAGTATAATATGAACAAAAGCTTTGAATTTATTAGTGTCATTGAGGCATGTGGTCTAGTTGATAATAGTTATTGTGGTCAATCTTATACTTGGTTTAATCAAAGATCTGACGATAGGACATTGGTGAACGATAAATGGTTGGAGTTGTTACCTCAAACTACTTAAACTCATCTTCCATCAGTAGGTTCCGATCATAGTCTTTTATTGTTGGAAATGCATAATATACAGGAACACCATATTAAATATTTCAAATTCCTTAACTGTTGGGTTGATAATCATATTTTCATGCTTACTGTGGAAGAGTGTTGGAAAAGAACAGTGTCAGGCAATCTTATGTGGTCTTTACATACAAAAATGAAAAGATTAACCTCTACATAAAGTTCTTGGTCAAAGAAAGAATATGGGGATATTTTTGCTAAAGTCAAGGAATATGAAGAGTTGGTGAGAAAAGCTGAAAATGAAATAATTAGTGAAAATACTGATGTTAATAGAGCTAAATTACATGATATCAATGCACAGTATATAAAATATCTTAAATTGGAATATGCAATTCTACAACAAAAAACTCAGATTCATTGGTTGAAAGAAGGATATGCCTATACTAAATATTTTCATACTAAAATGAGAGGAAAAAGGAGGAAAATGCTTATACAAAAAAATTATAATAAAAATGGAGAGTGGGTGCAAGGTGATGACAATATAGCTAATGAAGCTTGTAAGTATTACCAAAATATCTTCCCTGGAAAAACAGATAAAATTAGTGAAGAGACTTTGCATTGTATTCCAAGGGTGGTTACCCAAGAACAAAACACTACTTTAGAAAGAATGCCTACTATCTAGGAACTGAAAGGAGTAGTTTTGGGAACGAATCCTAGTTCAGCTCCTGGACCGGATGGTATAGGTGGTAAATTCTATCAGTGTTGTTTTGATATTATTAAAGATGACTTATTGGCTGCAGTTCTGTCTTTTTTCCTTTGCCAAATCATGCCTAAACATATGAATCATGCTTGTCTTATACTTCTTCCCAAAGTAAATGATCCTAATAAACTTAATGAGTTTAGACCCATTAGCCTTAGCAATTTTCCCAATAAAATCGTATCTAAGATTATTATTAACAGAGTAGCTCCTATATTGCCACACCTTATTTGAGACAACCAATCTGGTTTTGTAAAAGGAAGAAATATATCTGAAAACATTATGTTAGCTCAAGATATTATTCATGGTATTAAACTTCCTAATGAAGGTGTAATGTGGTAATTAAGCTTGACATGGCTAAAGCGTATGATAGAGTGTCATGGGCTTATATATGTTTAGTATTAAGGAGAATGGGCTTTGGGGAAATATTCATCGAAAGAGTTTGGAGGATTATGAGTAATAATTGTATTCCATTGAGATTAATGGCGAAAGACATGGTTTTTTCATTCTACTAGAGGTCTTAAGCAAGGGGATCCCTTGTCACCGACCCTATTTATTTTAGGGGCTGAAGTTTTATCTAGACAACTCAATATGTTACATAATGATCATCTTTACAAAGGATTCCACATGGAAAGTAGAGGCCCTCATATTAATCATTTGAGTTTTGCGGATGATATCATTATCTTTACTTCTACTACAAGATATTCATTGAAGCTTATTATGAAAATTGTAGCAAATTATGAAGAAGTTTCTGATTAGCTTTTAAACAAAAGTAAAGACTGTTGATATTATTGAGTTCATTAAGGAAGAAACTGGTTTAATAAAAAGGAAACTCCTATTACTTATTTAGGTTGTCCATTATACAATGGGAGGCAAAAGATCATATACTATCTGATCTTGTAGACAAAGTCATAAAAAAAATCACAGGCTGGCAATCTAAAATACTATGTTTTGGGGGTAAAGTCACTCTAGTGAAGCATTTGTTACAATATATCCCTATACATACTATGACATCCATATCTCCTCCTAAAACTACCCTTAAATACTTAAAAACTGTCGCAACTGATTTTTTTGGGGTAGAGATAAAGAGAAGAAAAATTATCATTGGGCGTCTTGGGAAACCTTAGGATACCCTACTGATGAAGGAGGAATTGGGGTGAGGTTATTAGAAGACATTTGCACTGCTTTCCAATACAAACAGTGGTGGGAGTTTCTAACAAAAAACTCTCTTTGGGGTCAATTTTTAAAAGCAAAGTATTGTCAACAATCAAACATAGTGGATAAAAATGGATACATAGCAGTCAAGTATGTGGAGATACCTTACCAGCAATAGACTATAAGTAGAAACACATATTAGTTGGACTATACATTCAGGCAATTGTAGTTTCTGGTGGTACAATTGGCTTGGTGATGGAGCCTTAGATAAATATTGTGATCATATGTATAGCCTAAATAATATCCAAGAATCTCTTTTCATAGAAGATGGTAAATGGAAGGAGAGGGAAGTAAGACAAAATGCACCCTCTTTGATGGTTTCTGTTATTCTTAATACTCCCAATAAACATAAGGTAGGAGTTTCAGATGTAGCAAATTGGTTCCAGCTAAAGATGGCAAGTTTACTGTATCTACTACCTGGGAAATTATTAGGAAAAAACAGCCTAAAGATCCTATTAACAAGTTTATTTGGCATAAGCATTTAGCTTTCAAACTATCCTTTTTTATTTGGAGAGCTTTGAGGGGTAAATTACAAAACAATGAAAAGCTTATAACGTTTGGGAAAGAAGCGTGACTGTTCCTGTTGTTAGAGACCAGGGAAAGATTAAATCGAACATATACTATGGACTGGAAATTTTGCCAAGCATGTTTGGAAAATTCATGCAGGTTTGATGGGAAAAACTCATACAAACACGACCTTGAGGAGTCTATTAATGCATTGGCAAAGTATACCATATCGTAATGAGGTACAAAAAATTTTAATTCAAGTTTTACCTAATATTAGTTGTTGGAATTCGTGGAAAAACAGGTGTGAGGTGAAATATGGAGGCAACACTTCCAGTTTAACACAAGCTCAACATTCTGTTTTTAAGGAAATACTTCACACGCTCATCACAAAATTCCCTAATGTTCAATGGCCTTATGATTGGAAAAACTTGATTAAGATGATTGATCAATGTACGCAAACACTAATGGAAGTGCAATACAGAACCAAGGTAAGATCGAGGGTGGTGGAATTCTGAGGAATTATTTAGGTAATATGATATATGCCTATGCTATTCCACTTGGTTTTGGTACTAACAATAATGCAGAGATTAAGGAAGCATTACATGAACTAGACTGGTGTGAACAACATGGTTACAAAAGCATTCCTTTGGAAGTCGATTCGGAGTTGTTGAGCAAATGGATTAATCAAACAAGTATCATACCATGGAGAAACATGCGAGATATTCATGTTATGAGAGACATTATCAGTAAGTTCGAAATGTTCTCATGTAGACATATATACAGAGAGGCCAATAGTACGGCTGATTTTCTATCAAAATGGAGTCATACAAAGGATATAATTCAACATTTTCACACATCATCAACTAATTGAAGCAATCAAAGGAAGCTATCTGTTGGAGAAGATTGGAGTGCAAAGTTTTAGAAGGAATAGACTCAAAAGGATCAAACATCCACCTTAAGCCTCATATCACTGTCTAATTGTATATGAGTTCATATTAGTGCTAACTAATGTGCAACTCCAGTAACTACTAGAACAAAAAGTATTCTGCTCAATCAAATTCATATACAAGATTCATAGAAGACTGAAGTTTGCAGAACTAGGAATAAGTATCCTGCTCAATGACTGAAGTGCAGAACTGGGAATTGAGTTTCAGGAGACTTAAGTGGTGCATATACAACAGTGAAGTACTCAACCAAAGTCACAAACATGAAGCATAGTCATGCAGTGAAGCTGGTAATATTCCACATATTTGGACTGTAGGATTTGCACAACAGCTGCACAATTTATTTTTTACGCTTGTAATACGATCAACATTTCACCAACAAGCATATAAAGTCACAATAAACAGAGCATTTCAGATGTTTATATCAATCCAAGCTTGAAGGAGTCATACATTATCTTATATTTCATGATTTACAGTGTTCAAATTGAATGTATTTAGGTATAGTTGATTGAATAGGTCTAGATTTTTTTCTTTTCTTGTAAATGGAGAGTCTCCCTCGTTTATGTATTCTTAATAAACTTTGTATGAAGGGAGGATTCCTCTCTAAGTGCTTAGTTTCTTTTTTAATACAACATGACGTAGAGTGTTGAGTTGAATAACCTTAGTAGGTTGGTCGACTCTTGACCCACCTTAGGATCGGAGGTAAGGTACATGTCCCCCTCTATGTATTTTTGAATTTTAGTAAATGATAAGGCCTGGGGGTGTTGCTCAGCCCCTGACCCACCACAAGGGTCGTTCGTATAAAAAAAATCCCAAAATACCAAAACCATAACATTAAACACTAAACCATAGATATTACAACTCAAATCCTTAATCTCAAACCCTAAAACCTAAACAACAACCTAAACCCTAACCCTAACCCTAACATTAACCCTAACCCTACCATAAGCCCTAAACCCCAAGCCCAAAATACCAAAACCCAAACATAAACACTAAACCATTGATATTAAACCTTAAATCCTAAACCCTAAACCCAAACACAGAAAAAAACCAAAACCAAAACCCTAACCCTAACCCTAACCTTAACCCTAACCCTAACCCTAAAGCATAAACTTGAAACTCTAAGCCCAAAATACAAAAACCCAAATATTAAATAGTAAACCATAGATTTTAAAAATCAAAAGATAAACCCTGAACCATAAAACCTACAAAAAATACACCATAACCCAAATCCTAACCCTATCCCTAAACCCTAAGTCAAAAAAACCCTAATTCCAAAATACGAAAACCCAAAAATTAAACACTAAACCATAGATTTTATACCTCAAATCCTAAATGAAAAAACCTAAAACCTAAAAAACACTAAACACTAACCCTAACCCAAACCTTAACCCTTACCTTAACCAACCCTAACCCAACACCATTAACCCAAACCCAAACCCAAAATACCAAAACTCAAACATTAAACACTAAACCATAGATTTTCAACAAAAAATCGTAAACCCCAAACCTAAAACCAAAAAAAAACCTAAACCTTAACCCTAACCCTATCCCTAACACATACCCTAACCCTAACCCTATTCTTAACCCTAACCCTAAACCCTAAACCCTAAACCCAAAATACCAAAATCCTAACATTAAACACTAAACAGTAGATATTACAACTCAAATCCTTAACCCAAAACTCTAAAACATAAAAAACAACCTAAACCCTATCCCTAACCCTAACATTAAAACTAACCCTAACCCTACCATAAACCCTAAACCCAAGCCCAAAATACCAAACCCAAACATTGAACATTAAACCATTGATATGAAGCCTCAAATTCTAAACCATAAACCCAAAAACCTAAAAAACAAAACCCTTACCCTAACCCTAACTTTAACCTTAATCCTAACCCTAACCCGAAACCCGAAACCAAAACCCTAAGCCCCCAAAAAAAAAAAAAAAAAAAAAAACCCAAATATTAAAACATAGATTTTAATCCTCAAATGCTTAAACCTGAACCATAAAACCTAAAAAAAACTACAACCTAACCTAACCCTAACCCTAACCGTAACACTAAATCCTAAACCCTAAACCCTAAGTCTAAAAAAAGAAAAAAAAGTCCAAAAAAAAACCTAAGTCCAAAATACAAAAACCCAAACATTAAACACTAAACCATAGATTTTACACCTCAAGTCGTAAACCACAAATCCTAAAACCTAAAAAAAATCTTAACCCTAACCTTAACCTTAATCGTAACTGTAACCCTAAACCATTAACCAAAAACCCCAAGCCCTGTATACCAAAACCCAAACATTAAACACTAAACCATATATTTTAAACCTAAAACATAAACCCGAAGACCTAAAATCTCAAAAACCTTAAACCCTAACCATAACTCTATCCATAAAATGAATCCTAACCCTAACCCTATCCTTAACTCTAACCCTAAACCCTAAACCCTAAATCCAAAGCCCAAAATACCAAACCCTATAATTAAACACTAAAACATATATATTACAACTCAAATCCTTAATCTAAAAACCCTAACCCTAACCCTAACCCTACCATAAACCCAAACATTAAACACTAAATCATTGATATGAAGCCTCAAATTCTAAACCCTAAACCCAAAAACCTACAAAACCACAAAAACCTAACCCTATCCCTAACCTTAACCCTAAACCTAAACCTAAACCATAAACCCAAAACCCTAATCCCAAAATACAAAAACCCAAATATTAAATACTAATTCATAGATTTTAAACCACAAATGATAAACCCTGAACCATGAAAACCTAAAAAACCTTACACCCTAACCCTAATTCTAACCCTGAACCTAACCCTAAACCCTAAACCCTAAACCATAAGTCCAAACAAAACCTAGGTCCAAAATAGGAAACCCAAACATTGAACACTAAATTATATATTTTAAACCTAAAATCTTAAACCACAAACTAAAACCTAAAAAAACCTAAACCCAAACTCTAAGCCTAACCAAAACTCTAACCTTAACCTTAAACAATTAACCCCAAACCCCAAACCCCAAATACCAAAACCCATACATTAAACACTAAACCATAGATTCAAAACAAAAAATCCTAAACCCCAAAGCCTAAAACCCTAAAAAACCTAAATTCTAACCCTATCCATATCCCTTACACGAACCCTAACCCTAACCTATCCTTAACCCTAACCCTAAACTCTAAACCCTAAATTGTCACGACCCGAAAGCACCCCCTAAAAGTTAGGGAAAACCTTTGAATCATGACCGGGCGTACTTGACCCCTTTGGGGTCTCGTACAAGCCCTCTAACTAGCATTCATAACATAAAGCATGAAAAGTAGTGCGGAATTAAAACTTTTCACGATAATAATAATAGAAGAAGTCTTTTCATAAATACTTGGATATCTTATCGTCACAAGCCAACTTAAAGACACAACTTGGAATCTTAGGGACACGACCCTTTACAATAAAAATAAATACATCTTTAAGTCTTAATAAAGAACTAAGAAACATAAAACTATGTCCTCGAATATATGAGGACATACCCAAATCTCGAGAGATAGAATTCCCAAGCTTCAACTTCGATCCTCCAAAAGTCTTCCAACCTATATCACAAGGTATATAAAAGTATGGGGTTAGTACAACAATGTACTAAGTATGGCATATGAAAAAACATATGAAAAGGGACATTTTAGTAAAAATAACTTTTCATGCAATTTAAATATAATATTCATGAATCTAGAAACAAACCAACATAAGAATCGACAATCAACACTTCATGACAATTTTACCAAAACTTAGAGTAATCAAAAGGAACATTTCAATGAACTTACTAAACTTACAATGAAAATTGAATAAAGCATCATAGTGAACATTTTGGATTCTTACAATGGAGACCTTACAGTGAATGGCACGGTCCAAGTCATATGAACTCTTTTCCTTTGAAGTTGCCCTAACCCAAGGTTATCCTAAGACTCCCTAAGGTGGGCTTACACCTCCCATTCAAAGAACACCAAAGCGACCTTAAAACTACCAAATCTTAGGTTACTTCGTTGGAAATCATATCCACGCCCTTGGCTAACATATGCAAAACACTTATGGAAATATAGGTCACACCAAGTGCAATGTGAGAGTAGCATCCCATACTACCACTCCCACTTAGTGCTCCTAATGGATTCCATTTACTCAAGTACTCCACAATAATCATCCATAACACTACACCATAGTACTCATTCACACGGATTTCATGAAGGTACTCTTCTCCCATAGTAGGTATAGGTCACACCAAGTGCAATGTGAGAATAGCATCCCATACTACTACTCCCACTTAATGCTCCTACTCTGTAAATAATGTGGATTGAGCACTTCACGACATACATACACAATATCAACAATATACAAGATAATTAGTTTCAAATCAATTCTTTTGTGGGAGTTACCTTAACCGACAAAGACCATGAGAGATAGACATGGAATCCCGATATTAACCCCTATCGGATGAGGGATCCTTACTTGCCTAGTGTAAGGTCATGCTTCTTAGCGTTTACATGGCTTTTCCAATAGCTACACCTATGAGGGCACATAGTTAAGGGATAAGGATATTGCTACTAAGTAACTCACTCTCTACTAACGAGGAGTACTCATCTCAAGAGGTACTTTGGATTACAACATCTCAAATCACGAAGTGCAATCGACCTCCCCTTCATATCCTCTAGGTGCTAACTCCCCACGGATTTCTCAACATAATAGTCTATCTTAGAAATCTCACTAGGAATGGAGAGGTTGCTACTAGACACTACATCTCAACTCACGAAGTGTGTCCACCTCAAGATTCCCCTTTTTGCTCAACTTGGCATAATACATTCTTTAAAGTGTGTGTGTGCGCATGTGTACACCTTGCATATAAGCATCATCTCATTACCAACAAGTTCTATGCATACTTTAACCTCGATTCATCGAGTTACACACTCTACATGCTTCTCATAATCATATACTTCATTTAGATATAAACTAGGTCAAACATGAAATCAAGCTACACAAAACACAATACAAGACCCATATACAATATATCTTCATTTAACATATTAGACCTTCAAGATTACGTACTCAACACATACTAAACAACATCAGCTCATCAATTAGCACGCCACCCATAAGGTGGACCATACCACTCAAATAGCAATTCATAATAAGAAATATACAATGAGAACAAATCACCAACAAATCAAACCATCATCACCCATAAGCAATTTATCAACATTTCACCATATTAAGGCCCTTAGGGCAGTAGCTACATCAACATGACATACACAAGAAGACCCAAGTTCATACCCTACTCAAATCATGCTGACATAACCCATTTTTAAGTCAAAAGTTGAAGTAGGCATAAACAAGAGTTTCATGGAGTTTTAACATCAAAATCATCAATTTAAACCAAAATAAAAACATTTAAACCATTAGAACTTAAATACAAGAAGACCCATACTAGAAATCAAAGTTAGAAGAAGTTTGAGTTTAGAAACCCTTTTTTTTGAAAAACCATTTTGAGAAGTTGGCTTCTTGAATGAAAATATATTCAAGAATGGATACAATACCTCACTAAGCAAGCCAAATCCAAGAGTTTTTGATGAAGATACACGTCCAACCTGCCCTCCTATCCTTCCTTGACCTCTAGCTTTCAATGGAGTCTTTGAGAGAGTTTTCTTTAGAGAGAGAGAGAGAGTTTGAATTTAGAAGTGAGGGAGTCTTGTCTAGGTATAGGGTTAAAAACTAATTTTGATATAACCTAAAAACACCAAAATTATACACCTAGGGTCTTAAAATACTTGGGGTGTATTTACATAAAACACCCCAAGTTGGCAGCCACTGGCAGGTCTCACCGACGAGACCTTCCTCGACGGACCGTCGCGGGTCCAACGGACCGTTGGCAGGGTCTCATCGGGAAACAGTTAGCTCCAAATGGAGCATGGCCAAGTTTACCACTCACTGGTCCACGCGACGCCCTGGGTCGAGGGACCGTCGAGGGACCAACGGACTGTCCCTAGGGTCATCGTGGGCCACTAATTTGACAGACTTTGCCCAAGTCTTGGGCCCTTCATCTAGGGCACCTTGTGTGTGCTACGTGGGGTCGTGCCCGAACGTTAAACCCCTAAACTAAGTCGTCTAGGTCTTAGGAATATCCAACGCAAGTTTCAAGTAAAACGAACAAGTAAAACTTGTCCAAACACACCAAGACACACAAGTACATTCTAAGGCATACCATCCGAACGTCATGGACGTTCTTGGTCTATTGAACTCCAAACTTAACCAAACTTCACACACTGCCTAAGGATACTAAACTAACTCCGTTTAGCTTAAGTTCAACTCAGGAAACAACCATGAGGCTCTAGTTCACCTTAGTTCATTTTGGGGCGTTATATAAACCCTAAGCCCAAAATACCAAAACCCTAACATTAATCACTAAACGATCGATATTACAACTCAAATACTTAAACACAAACCCTAAAACCTAACCCTAACCCTAACATTAACTCTAACCATTAACACTACCATAAACCCTAAACCCCAAGTCCAAAATACAAAAACCCAAACATTAAATACTAAACCATTGATATTAACCCTCAAATTCTAAACCCTAAACACAAAAACCTAAAAAACCACAAAAACCTAATCATAACCCTAACCTTAACCCTGACCCTAACCCTAAACAATAAACCCAAAACCCTAAGCCCAAATTACCAAAACCCAAATATTAAATACAAAACCATAGATTTTAAACCTCCATAAAACCTAAAAAAAACTACACCCTAACCGTAATTCTAACCCTAAACCTAACACTAAACCCTAAACCCTAAACCCTAAGTCCAAAAAACACCTAGGTCAAAAACACGAAAACCCAAACATTAAACATTAAACCATAGATTTTAAACCTCAAATCCTAAACGACAAACCGTAAAACCTAAAAAAACTAAACACTAACCCTAACCCTAACCCAAACCCTAACCCTAAACTTAACCATAACCGTAACCCAATACCATTAACCCGAAATCCCAAGCCCAAAATACCAAAATCCAAACATTAAACACTAAACAATAGATTTTAAACAAAAAATCCTAAACCCTAAAACCTTAAACAAAAAAAAAAATAAATCCTAACCCTTACCCTATCCCTAACATGAACCCTAACCCTAACTGTATCCTTAACCCTAACCCTAAGCCCTAAACCCAAAGACCAAAATACCAAAACCCTAACATTAAACACTAAACAATAGATATTACAACTCAAATCCTTAACCCCAAACCCTAAAACCTAAGAAACAACCTAAACCCTAACCCTTACCCTCATATTAACCATAATCCTAACCCTACCATAAATCCTAACCCCCAAACCTAAAATACCAAAACCCAAATATTAAACACTAAACCATTGATATTAAACCTCAATCCTAAACCCTAAACCCAAAAACCTAAAAAAACCAAAATCCTAACCCTAACCAAAACCCTAACCTTAACCCTAACCATAACATTAAACCATAAACCCGAAACCCTAAGCCCCAAATACAAAAACCCAAACATTAAATACTAAAACATTTTAAACCTCAAATTTAAACCATAAAACCTTACAAAAACCTACACCCTAACCCTAACCTTAAACTCTAAGTACAAAAAAATGTCCAAAAAAAACCTACATCAAAAATACGAAAACTCAAACATTAAACACTAAACAGTAGATTTTAAACCTCAAATCCTAAACCACAAACCCTAAAACCTAAAAGAACCTAAACCCTAACACTAACACTAACCCAAACCCTAACCCAAACCTTACCCCAAACCCTAAACCGAAACCCAAACCATTAACCCGAAACCCAAGCTCAAATACCAAAACACAAGCATTAAACACTAAATCATAGATTTTAAACGAAAAATAATAAATCCCAAAACCTAAATCTTAAAAAAAAAAACTAAACCCTAACCTAACCCTATCCCTAATCCTAACCCTTACCCTAACCCTATCCTAAAACTTTACCCTAAACCCTAAACGAAAAGCCCGAAATACCAAAACCCTAACATTAAACACTAAAACATAGATATTACAACTCAAATACTTAACCCCGAACTCTAAAACCTAAAAAACAACCTAAACCCTAACCCTAACACTAATATTAACCCTAACCTTACCATAACCCTAAAACCAAGACCAAAATAGCAAAACCCAAACATAAACACTAAACTATTGCTATTAAACCTCAAATCCTAGACCCTAAACCCAAAAACCTAACAAAAACAAAAACCCTAACCCTAACCTAACCTTAACCCTAACCCTAACCATAAACCATAAACCCAAAACCCTAAGACAAAAATACCAAAACCCAAACATTAAATACTAAACCATAGAGTTTAAATCTCTAATGTTAAACCTTGAACCATAAAACCTAAAAAAAACCTACACCCTAACACTAATCCTAATTCTATCCATAAGCATAAACCCTAAACACTAAACTCTAAGTCCAAAAAATATTTTTAAAAATCCAAAAAAAAAAAACTAAGTCCAAAATACGAAAACCAAACATTAAAGACTAAACCATAGATTTTTAACATTAAACCCTAAATGACAAACCCTAAAACCTCAAAAAACCTAAACCCTAACACTAACCCTAACCCTAACCTTAACCCTAACATTATCCCTAATATGAACCCTAACCCTAACTCGATCCTTAACTGTAACCCTAAACCCTAAAACCTAAACCCAAAGCCCAAAATACCAAAACCCAAACATTAAACACTAAACCATAGACATTACAACTCAAATACTTAACCTGAAACCCAAAACCTAAAAAAAACCTAAACCCTAACCGTAACCCTACCCCTAACCCAACCATAAACCCTAAACCCAAGCCAAAATACCAAAACTCAAACATTACACACAAAATCATTTATATTAAACCTGAAATCTATCACGACCGTGGTCTAGACCCTTGACGAAACCGGCGTCGTTGACCTCTCGGAGGTCGCAGACAAGCCTACATATGTCCTCATTACATCGTATAGGTTAATTTTAGCGGAAAATTTAAAACTGTTGTTTGCTTTGAAGTATACAGTGACTTCATAGTAAGAATTGCATTATATCACATCAGTTCACAACAACCATCTAATAAAAAGATATTCAAATGAAGGAAATAGTTCATAACTGCAAAAATAAAAAGTTGCCAAAATGGCACCAATACGACGTCTGAAAATAAGTAAGAAAGAAACGCTAGTGGAACATCCTCAACTAGCTCATACCTACGTCTAAGCTAGAGTATAAAATAAAAGCATCCTCGAAAGCATGAGGGTTTACCAAGTCCGGATGAATGCTCCACGTACGGATAGTTTCAACGTAGTCTCGTAATCTCTAGCATCCACTTGCACCTGCACCTAAAAGTAGAGAATTGTGTGGAATTAGTACACACTTGTACTAAGTATGGGTGTATGCAAGTACACACCAAGGACATGCATGATTTATAATAGTTCTCTCCTAACGATATGAATTATGGAAATCCAAGTCAGTTGGACTTGCCAAATCAGATTAGGAAAGTCATGCTATGAGAGTAACATGCATTATTATTTTTTTTCATATTGCACACATCACATAACATATTTCATATAGCACACACATATATCACATATCATCCACTCTATACCATGAGACCTGGGAATCACGGACTTAACATTAGGACTTCCCAACTAAGGGCTCAACATATGGGACCTCAACTTGGGAGCCATCTTTAGCAAACATAGAGTCTGCTTCATTCATTCATACGTACTTCATTTTCATTCATTCATATACCTAGGATTTTTTTAAAGACTTTCATCGGGTTCACTATGCAATGACCAAGAATGACCTAGTGTCATTACTTGAGTCTAGTTCACCTCTTGATTATCCTATCCAAACACCTTTGGTATCATTCATTTCATTGTGTGCATTACTTGAGGCTGGCCTCATTCTTTCTTTGGGAACTTTAACTTTAAACGACATAGATCATGTGAGCTCCATGAAATCCAGTGTCTACCCCACACCAAAAAGTGGTTGAATCACCGGCCAAAGTGAAACCAAAAAATGCTAGCGTATACAGGGAATTGAACCCTGCTAGAACCCTATGTTGGCTGCATAGGTTCAAAGACTAGGTGAGAAGGGTTTTTGGTAACATTTGCTTAGGCTTATTTGATATTGATCTCGTCTTTCAAATTAGCCTCTTATCATGTTGTCACCGCATTCTTTAACTTTAACATATTAGCTTTTCATAATTACTCACCCATTTACGTGAATGTTCATTTCTTCATATGCCAATGCATTTGGCCTTTTAGTGGGTTTCACACTCTTACTTAACCCTCATGGGGTCATATTATTTCGTTACATATATCTTAGGTTCATTTTTATTAAACATACGCTGGACTTATGAACCCATACGTACAAGCCATGAGTCTTCATTCATAATTCGTCTAAGTGACTCATACTTACCCAAGATTTTGTGATACAAGACTTATGCATCTTGTAAGTATGCCAAGGTCTCGAGTTCGATCCCTATGGGCAACATTCATTAAATATTTATTCACGTAAGACTTTTGTATCAATACGGAGTTGGGCAAGGGAACCCGATTTCAAATCCCTTCACCAACACTTAGTCTTGTATTAATTTTGATTTAAAATTTCGGCATTGGGGGACCCGAGGTCGATCCCAAACACCTACACTTCCCCTTTTTTTTTCTCTCCTTTTTCGTTTGAGACCAAGAGGGTGTGGGATCGATCCCCCACAACCTCATTTTATTTATTTTTACTCTTGCATGTACTGATCTTAATTTCGGCCAAGGACACACGGGTTCGAATCCCATGTGCCTCATTTCTTTTAATTTATTTTCTAAGTTCTCTTACTCGGCTAAGATCCAAGTTCGATTCCCCCTAACCTCACTTTTATTAAAAAAATTTCAGTAGCTTGCATATGGTGAGGTCTTGGGTTCAATCCCTAATGACCTCACACCTAAAAAAAAAAAAAAAAAAATCAGCCATGCTTAGCCGAGACCAAATTTCCAGATTTCTGGAAATTTGGTCATCGTTTCCAGTCCATTTTTCTCAATCCTTTGTACGTTAGATTTATATGACAATTCGCTGGAAATTTCGTATATTATTACATGCATTTTTCCAAGTAATTTCATACAAAAACACAAGGATTTAACATACTATTTTCATAATCAAATTCGTACCATTTTCATGCTCCAATTCGAGACCAAGAGACACAGCCACACACACACATTGCGCACGTTTATACTCACATAATTCCGAACATACATACATGAACATAATCATCACGATAACACGTTACATTCCTAAATTCTACCAGCAAACATACCCAACCTACAACAATCGATGGGAGCTAGTGACAGGGACATGCAAAGGGGAACATTCCTAGTTTTCAAATTAGAATTCGACTGAATCTTAGATTTCTCTTGGGAAAGGGACCAAGAGGAATAAAACCCATACCTTTTTCGTCGTTTAACACCTTTCAAACCTGATCTCAAGTGCTGCGAACTCCCACGAAGAACAATGCTTCTCCAACAAAACCTCACGCGCAAACCGTTTGAAAAATGTTTTCGGTTTTCGTTTTTAGTTTAGTTTTTCTTTTGAGTTTTAGCGTACAAGTTCTTCAAGAGTGATGAACTTTTTTTTGATTTTTTTGTTCTGCTTACTGATGATGAGCGTGAGAAAGAGAGTGGATAGGCGTGAGAAAGTGAGTGGAGATATGTGAGAGTAAGTTTAGGAGTAGGAGTTTTAATTGAAGACTTAGTCAAACTAGGACTCTTTTAAATTAAAAAAAATCTTATTTTCCCTTACTTAATTTAGCAAATTAAATACCAAGTAATTCAACTTGATATTGCTTCCACAAGGATCGAACCCGGGTGGAGCTCATCTCGCGAAAATGGGTCAATTCGGGTTAACCCTACCCAAATTGTCCACTATTTTCATAAATTAATTAATTAATTAAATACATAGGGTAATTACAATACTACCCCTAGCCTGGAAAAGACCATTTTATCCCTAGACCCTCCAAACATAAGACTTCCCCTTTCAAGTACGGTTAAAACTCATCCGGGTGAATTTTAATATTTGGGTGCCCTACATGGCTGGACTTAACCTTGCATAGCTCAACTAACTCACCAAGTTGGGTGGCTTGGCTGGTGCATAGGTTCTGAGGTCTGGTTCCACGCGCATCAAGCCGTGTGAACCCGGTCTAATCTAGGCATTCTAGGTACGTTTAGGCATTACTTAGCATAGTCATTTTCGGGTTGTTACATTATCCCCCCTTAGTAACATTCGTCCCCGAATGACACTTCTAATTATCTAGCACAATGCCAGTCATATCATACAATGAGTACTATACACAGTCAAGCAACATCAACCAAGAATAGAGGAGATAAGGAAACTTAGACTTAAGAGTAGGAAATGTAACCTCAAGAGCTGAAAAGATGAGGATAGCGGGATCTCATATCGGCCTCGGCGTCCCACGTAGCACCCTCAACATGATGGTTCCTCCATAATTCCTTCACTCTGGCAACCTCTTTGTTTCTCAGCCGCTTCACCTGCCGGTCTAAAATTTCAACACGAACCTCCTCATAGGGCAAGTCTTCATCAATCCCCAAACCTTCAAGAGGCAGAATCGATGCTGGATCTCCAAGGCACTTCTTTAACATAGAGACATGAAAGACTTGATGAACCGAAGCTAGCTCCGCAGGCAATGCCAACTCATAGGCCACCTCACCCACACGCTGTAAAATCTCATATGGACCAATGTATCTCGGACTCAACTTCCCCTTCCTGCCAAACCTCATCACCCCCTTCATGGGTGATACCTTCAAGTAGACCTCGTCACCAATATCAAACTCTAAGGGCCGTTTCCTGTTATCTGCATAAGACTTCTGCCGACTGTAAGCAGTAGCCAACCTGTCCCTAATCACCCTGACCTTCTCTAAGGCCTCATGAATGATTTCTGTACCCAAAATGGATGACCCTCCAACCTCGAACCACCCAACTGGAGACCTACACCTCCTACCATACAGTGCCTCAAATGGTGCCATCCCAATGCTGGAGTGATAGCTGTTATTATATGAGAACTCTATAAATGGCAGATGGTCGTCCCAACTACCTCTGAAGTCGATCACACACGCCCTCAACATGTCCTCCAATGTATGAATGGTGCGCTCTGCCTGCCCATCTGTCTGAGGATGAAAAGCAGTACTGAGCTTTACCTGCGTGCCAAAGCTCTTCTGAAAGGATCTCTAGAAATGCGAACTGAACTGAGCTCCTCTATCCGAATTGATAGACAAAATAATCCTATGCCACCTCATAATCTCATCGATGTAGAGTCTCGCATAATCTTCGACCTTGTATGTAGACTTCACAAGGATAAAGTGGTCAGACTTAGTCATCCTGTCCACAATAACCCATATGGAGTCATGCTGTCTCCTAGTCCTCGTAAGACCAACCACGAAGTCCATGTTAATGGCCTCCCATTTTCAAGTCGGAAGCTCAATCATCTGAGTGAGACCACCAGGCTTAAGGTGCTCCGCCTTAACCTGCTGACAATTAGGACAACTGGACACATACTCAGTAATGTCCTTCTTCATGTCATGCCACCAATAGATCTGCTTGAGGTCATGATACATCTTGGTGGAACCTGGATGTATCGAATACCTGGAACCATAGGCATCTGCAACAATCTTGGTCCGCAAATCATCCACATCTGGTACACATATCTTGTCCTGGTACCTAAGTATGCCGTCACCTCCCAAAGCAAAGGACTCATTCATCTTTATCAGCACTGAGTCCTTCAAATCCATCAACACAGGATCAAGATGCTGACCCTTCTTGACTTCAACTACCAAGGATGATTCAGAACTAGGATGAACTGAAACACCCCCACTAGCAGAGTCCATCAACCGCACACCCAGTCTGGCTAGTCTGTGTACATCCTTCACCAACTCCTTCTTCCCATCATCAATGTGGGATGTACTCCCCATGCTCAACCTGTTCAAAGCATCAGCTACAACATTTGCCTTCCCTGGATGGTAGTGGACACTCATGTCATAGTCCTTCAACAGCTCCAACCATCTCCGCTGACGTAGATTCAACTCCCTCTGCGTGAACACATACTAGAGACTCTTGTGGTCTGTGAACACATCCACATGCACCCCGTACAAGTAGTGACTC
Organism: Solanum lycopersicoides; assembly: GCA_022817965.1. Taxonomy (NCBI): domain Eukaryota; kingdom Viridiplantae; phylum Streptophyta; class Magnoliopsida; order Solanales; family Solanaceae; genus Solanum; species Solanum lycopersicoides. The sequence goes on from JAJJBR010002397.1 coordinate 43,626, forward strand.
CACAACTTCAATCCAAACACCATATATGCCAACTCCAGGTCATGAGTGGGATAATTCTTCTCATGAACCTGAGTTGTGTGGATGCGTAGGCTATCACCTTACCTCCCTGCATAAGAACACAACCCAAACCAACCCTAGATGCGTCACAATAAATAGTGTAATTCTCACCACATTTAGGTACCGTAAGCACTAGGGCTGAAGTGATTCTGTACTTGAGCTCCTGAAAACTCTTATAACAAGTCTCCGCCCATTCGAACTTGGCTTTCTTCTTAGTCAAAGCTGTCAGTGGGGCAGCAATGGAAGAAAAACCCTCCACGAACCTGCGGTAGTAACCAGCCAATCCCAGAAAGCTACGGATGTCGGTGGAAGTAAGAGGTCCTGGCCAATTCTTAACAGCCTCAGTCTTCCTGGCGTCCACCTACACACCCTGATCGGACACAACATGACCCAGGAAGGTCACTGATCTAAGCCAGAATTCACAGTTGCTGAATTTGGCATACAACTTATGTTGTATAAGTACCTGCAAGGTTAGTCTCAAATGCTGTTCATGATCTTCCTTCGTCTTAGAGTAGATGAGGATGTCATCAATGAATACTATAATGAAAGAATCAAGGTATTCACGGAAGACTCGGTTCATGAGGTCCATAAATGCAACTGGTGTATTAGTGAGACCAAAGGACATGACTAGGAACTCATAATGACCATAACGGGTACGAAAGGCTGTCTTTGGGACATCTTCATCCCTAACCTTAACCTGATGATACCCGGAACGAAGATCAATCTTCTAGAAGAAACTAGACCGTTGGAGCTGATTGATTAAGTCATCTATTCTGGGAAGTGGATACTTGTTCTTTATAGTGACTTTGTTGAGCTGCCGATAATTGATACACATCCTAAGGGTTCCATATTTCTTTTTCACAAACAGCACTAGAGCGCCCCAAGGGGATATGCTCGGCTAGATGAAGCCCTTATCAGTGAGATCTTTTAACTGCAGCTTCAACTCCTTGAGTTCAGCTGGAGCCATTCTGTAGGGAGGAATTGAGATTGGTTTGGTATCGGGATCTAGGTCGATACCAAAATCAATCTCTTGTGGGGGAGGGAATCCAGGCAAATCATCGGGGAAAACATCTTGGAACTTATTCACTACAGGCACAGAGTCTATGGAAGGAATGTCATGATCTAGATCATTGTCACTCACAAGATGGCATAACAATCCCTTGGACATCATTTTATTAGCTTTTAGGTTCGAAATCAAGGGACTTGAACGACTCGAACTGTACCCCTCCCAGACCAGCTCTACTTCATTAGGGAAACGGAATCTCACAACCCTACTACGACAATCCATGAAGGCATAACATTTATCGAGCTAGTCCATACCAAGTATAATATCGAAGTCATTCATGGGTAACTCAACAATGTTTGCACACATAGTCTTACCACATACTACTATTGGGCAGTCTTTATGAACCCTATCAGCTCTCACATTTTCTCCTAAGGGAGTACTAACTACGATAGGATCATGCAAAACCTCAGGTAGTGTTTCAAAAGTAAGAGCAATCAAGGGAGTCACAAAAGAAAGTGTAGACCCTAGATCAAGTAAAGCATAAACAGAGGTTAAAAAGACTTGCAGCATACCTGTGACCACATCAACAGACTTCTCCTGCTCCTCCCTGCCCTTCAAGGCGTAGAATATGTTCCTCTTAGGAGGCTCGGCTGCTGTAGCATTCTGGGGATTAGGCCTAGGCTGATCATTACCTCCAGCCTGACCCCTATTCTGTGGACAGTCCCTGACCATGTGTTCGCTCTTTTCTCAACCGAAACAGGCATTAGTGCCTACTCTGCACTCTCCACTGTGAATACGACCACATTTTCCACATTCCTTTCAGGGACGCTGCACATCACCTCCATTGCCCTTCTTGGGCTCGGGTCTGCCTCCTCTGGTGTTGTACACCTCTGAGAGTTAGAGTTCCCCGAACTCGGATGGCCTTTCTTAATTCTAGGCTGATCACGAACTTCGAAAGTTCTCCTGCCACCACCACTGCTGGAATTTGTCTGGTTAGAAGGGTTAGGACTCCTGACCTCACGGACTCTCCTCTTCTTCCTGATGTCCTCAACCTGCTGGACATGTACCATCAGCCTGGACAATTCCATGTTGACATGGAGCATCGCAGCCCGACACTCCTCCTCCAAGTCCTCCGAGATTCCTGTAAGAAACTTGCTCATCTCGTCCCTGCTGTTCGACACAAGGGAAGTAGCATATCTGGACAATTTTATGAATTTCAGGGAATACTCCCTGACAGTCATCGAGCCCTGCTTAAGTTTGATGAACTACTCAACCTTAGCCTCTCTCATCTCTCTAGGGAAGAACCTATCCAGAAAGGCTGTCTTAAACAGCTCCCATGTGATCGGACCTCTGCCCAACGCCCTGCTATCCTTCCACATCTTGCACCAAGCCTGTGCAACATCCTTCAGCTGGTACGAGGCCAACTCAGCTTTCTCAATCTCTGTGGGCCCCATTTCCACTAGAATCTTCTGGACCTCCTCCATGAACTCCTGAGGATCCTCTGCAGTCTTAGATCCTGTAAATATTGGAGGATTCATCCTCGTGAAATCCCGCAACCTGTTCGCCATGTTGTAGGTTGGTGGGTTCTCCCGCTGAACCTCCTGTGCGTTGGCATGGGCCTTCATAGCCTGGGCCTTCATATCCTGGGCCTGCACAGTTATGGCTTGAGCCATTTGTGCCAAAGCGGTCCGCACCTCCGCATCAGTCAACCCATCTGGGTTAACTGGCATGGACACTCCTGCAGCTGGAGCCTGGGGTGGAACTTGGTTGCCCCCAGCAGCTGCTTCTCCTCTTCCCCAACCAGCGTTCCTCCTTGTGTTCTTTTGCTGAAAAATAAGAATTGATGTTAGATATACTCATAACACCAAGTAATCAGACATTAAAGAAGGCACGATAAGATCAGAAGAAGGGAAATTTTCCTACGCATCATGCAGTCTCTAATTCATGATAGTGGTGCACTTCACTACCATAACTTAGAAACTACTCGATGTGGTTGATGTGAACTTATTATCCTTGGAATTTAACCTAAGGCTCTGATACCACGTTTTTCACGACCGAGGTCTAGACCCTAGCCGAAACAGACGTCGTTGACCTCTCGAAGGTCGTAGACAAGCCTACATACATCCTTATTACATCGTATAGGTTAATTTTAGCGGAAAATTTTAAAACTTTTGTTTGCTTTGAAGTATACATAGACTTCATAGTAAGAATTGCATTATATCACATCAGTTCACAACAACCATCAAATAATAAGATATTCAAATGAAGGAAATAGTTCATAACTGCATAAATATAAAGTTGCCACAATGGCACCAATACGATATCTGAAAATAAGTAAGAAAGAAACGCTAGTGGAACATCCTCCACTAGCTCATACCTATGTCTAAGCTAGAGCATAAAAGATAAGCATCCTCGAAAGCATGAGGGCCTACCATGTCTGGATGAATGCTCCACGTCCGGATAGTTTCATTGTAGTCTTGTAAGCTCTAGCGTCCACCTGCACCTGCGCCTAAAAGTAGAGAATTGTATCGAATTAGTACACACTATTACTAAGTATGGGTGTATGCAAGTACACACCAAGGACATGCATGGTTTATAATAGCTCTCTCCTAACGATATGAATTTTAAAAAGCCAAGTCAGTTGGACTTGCCAAATTAGATAGGAAAGTCATGCTATGAGAGTAACATGCATTATCATTCTTTTCATATTTCACAGATCACATAACATATTTAATATATCACTCACATATATCACATATCATCCATTCTATACCATGAGACCTTGGAATCACGGACTTAACATTAGGACTTCCCAACTGAGGGCTCAACATATGGAACCTCAACTTGGGTGCCATCTTTAGCAAACACAGAGTCTACTTCATTCATTCATACGTACTTTATTTTCATTCATTCATATACCTAGGATTTTGTTTAAGACTTTCATCGGGTTCACTGTGCAATGACCAAGAATGACCTAGTGTCATTACTTGAGTCTAGTTCACCTCTTGATTATCCTATCCAAATACCTTTGGTATCATTCATTTCATTGTGTGCATTACTTGAGGCTGGCCTCATTCTTTCTTTGGGAACTTTAACTTTAACCGACATAGATCATGTGAGCTCCATGAAATCCAGTGTCTACCCCACACCGAAAAGAGGTGGAATCACCGGCCAAAGTGAAACCAAAATATGCTAGCATATATAGGGAATTGAAACCTGCTAGAACCCTATGTTGGCTGTATAAGTTCAAAGACTAGGAGTATATGGAGACACATACCCGCCTAAACGGATAGTCTCATCTCTTGATATTTACACCACCCTCTGCCTTCCCGAAAGAAGGAATCGTGACTCATAGCTAGCCTATGAGTGATGCGTATAAATTTCCATTACATTCATCTCACACATCATAGAAGCTGGCTTCTAGCATGAGGGCATCATTGCTCATTAGATGATTTCTCATCTCATCATTAGTATTAAGTGTGCATTAATCTCAATACTGTCATTAGAGTGTTCTTAGAGACTAGTCTCTTCATTAATCTACACTCTCATAGGTGAGTACGGTTATTGGTAACATTTGCTTAGGCTCATTTGAGATTGATCTCGTCTTTCATATTAGCATCTTATCATGTTGTCACCACATTCTTTAACTTTAACATATTAGCTCTTCATAATTACTCACCCCTTTAAGTGAATGTTCATTTCGTCATATGCCAATGCACTTGGCCTTTTAGTGGGTTTCACACTCTTACTTAACCTTCCTTTGGTCACATCATTTCGTCACATTATATCTTAGGTTCACTTATTTTTAAACATTAAACATCACGCTGGACTTATGAAACCCATACGTACAAGC
>JAJJBR010002397.1:49501-65099 GCA_022817965.1 Solanum lycopersicoides
GCACATATTACGATCAAAACTAAGCAAAAACCAAGTGTCTCGTAAATAAGGTGTGATTCCGCGCCAACAACTCGATTTTGATAGAAAGTGACTTTTAACTTTTCTCCAGTCTTAATAGCATAACTTTCTTACAAATGTTTGTTCCCCTCACATGGTTGTCCTATATCATATTCACATGCGACCTGCAAATTTTAAAGTAAGTCAACTATGCTCTTTTTGATATAAATTTACTGCGTTTAGAGTGTCAAATTTTGAAAATCATTACTGTATCCAATGGGCCTTGTCTTTTTTGATCTGTAAGCCCAAAATATGCCAAAATAACATTCTTATCTAGTTTTCCGAAAAGTACCAATAACCAGTTTCCAAACCAGTTGACACCTAGACAAAATAGGCCGAACATGCCCATTGCAAGAGATAAGGCCTCAAGTTGCCAAAAAATGATATAGAAACGGGCAACTAGCAGTGGAATAATTTTGGAAAGCTTAAGTATAACGCCCCAAAATGAACTAAGGTGAACTAGATCCTCATGGTTGTGCTCTTGAGTTGAATTTAAGTTAAACGGAGTAAGTTTAGTTACCTTAGGAAAGTGTTGCAAAGTTTGGTTAAGTTTGGAGTTCAATCGACCAAGAACGTCCATGACGTTTGGATGGTATGCCTTAGAATGTACTTGTGTGTCTTGGTGTGTTGGATGAGTTTTACGTGTTCGTTTTACTTGAAACTTGCATGATGTCCTAAGACCTAGATGACTTAGTTTAGGGTTTAACGTCCGGGCACGACCCCACCTAGGACCCACAAGGGGCCCTAGATGAAGGGCCCAAGACTTGGGCAAAGTCTGCCAAATCAGTGGCCATCGACGACCCTAGGACGGTCCGTTGGTCCCTCGATGGTCCGTCGACCTAGGGCGTCATTGGACCAGTGAGTTGGGGTTTGTCCATGCTCCATTTGAGCTAAGTGTCCCACGAACCCCCGCCAATGGTCCGTTGGACCTCGACGGTCCGTTGGTGAAGGTCTCGTCGGTGAGACCTGCCAATGCTGTTAAGTGGCTGCCAACTTGGGGTGTTTTATATAAATACACCCCAAGTCTTTTAAGACCCTAGGTGTATAATTTTGTGTTTTTAGGTTATATTAAATTAGTTTTAAACCCTAGACCTAGACAAGACCCCTCATTCTAAATTCAAACTCTCTCTCTAAAGACAAACTCTCTCAAGACTCCATTGGAAGCTAGAGGTCAAGGAAGGATAGGAGGGGGTTGGACGTGTCTCTTCATAAAAACTCTTGGTTTTTGGCTTGCTTAGTGAGGTATGGTATCCATTCTTGAATATCTTTTCATTCAAGAAGCCAACTTCCAAAATGGTTTCAAAAGGGTTTCTAAATTCAACTTCTTCTAACTTTGATTTCTAGTATGGGTCCTCTTGTATTTAAGTTCTAATGGTTTAAATGTATTTATCTTGGTTTGAATTGATGATTTTGATGTTAAAACTCCATGAAACTCTTGTTTATGCATACTTAAACTTTTGGCTTGAAAATGGGTTATGTGAGCATGATTTGAGTAGGGTAAACTTGGGTCTTCTTGTATTGTCATGTTGGTGTAGCTACTGCCCTAAGGGACTTAATATGGTGAAATATTGATAAATTGCTTATGGGTATGATGGTTTGATTTGTTGATGAGTTGCTCTCATTGTATAGTTCTTATTATGAATTGCTATTTGAGTGGTATGGTCCACCTTATGGGTGGCGGTGCTAATTGATGAACTTGATGTTATTTAGTATGTTTTGAGTAGTAATCTTGAAGGTCTAATATGTGAAATGAAGATATATTGGAAATGGGTCTTCTATTGTGTTTGTGTAGCTTGAATTGCATGTTTGACCTAGTTTATGTCTAAATGAAGTATATGATTATGAGAAGCATGTAGAGTGTGTAACTTGATGAATCAAGGTTAAAGTATGTGTAGAACTTGATGAGAATGAATGATGCTTATATGCAAGGTGTGCACATGTACACACACACACTTTAAAGAATGTATTATGCCAAGTTGAGCAAAAAGGGGAATCTTGAGGTGGACACACTTCGTGAGTTGAGATGTAGTGTCTAGTAGCAACCTCTCCATTCCTAGTGAGCTTTCTAAGATAGACTATTATGTTGAGAAATCCGTGGGGAGTTATGCCTAGCACCGAGAGGATATGAAGGGGAGGTGGATTGCACTTCGTGAGTTGAGATGTTGTAATCCAAAGTACCTCTTGAGATGAGTACTCCTCGTTAGTAGAGAGTGAGTTACTTAGTAACAATCTCCTTATCCCTTAACTATGTGCCCGCATAGGTGTAGCTATTGGAAAAGCCATGTAAACGCTAAGAAGCATGACCTTACACTAGGCAAGTAAGGATCCCTCATCCGATAGGGGTTAATATCGGGATTCCATGTCTAGCTCTCATGGTCTTTGTCGGTTAAGCTAACTCCCACAAAAGAATTGATTTGAAACTAGTTAACTTGTATATTGTTGATATTGTGTATGTATGTCGTGAAGTGCTCATCCACATTAGTTACCTAGTAGGAGCACTAAGTGGGAGTAGTAGTATGGGATGCTATCTCACATTGCACTTGGTGTGACCTATACCTACTATGGGAGAAGAGTACCTTCATGAAATCCGTGTGAATGAGTACTATGGTGTAGTGTTATGGATGATTATTGTGGAGTACTTGAGTAAATGGAATCCATTAGGAGCACTAAGTGGGAGTGGTAGTATGGGATGCTACTCTCACATTGCACTTGTGTGACCTATATTTCCATGAGTGTTTTGCATATGTTAGCCAAGGGTGGATTTGATTTCCAACGAAGTAAGCCTAAGATTTGGTAGTTTTAAGGGTCGCTTTGGTGTGCTTTGAAGGGAGGTGTAATGAAATCCCTTCTTGGCTCACCTTAGGGAGTCTTAGGATAACCTTGGGTTAGGGCAACTTCAAAGGAAAAAGTTCATATGACTTGGACCGTGCCATTCACTGTAAGGTCTTCATTGTAAGAATTCAAAATGTTCACTGTAATGCTTTATTCAATTTTACTGTAAGTTTAGTAAGTTCATGTAATGTTCCTTTTGTTACTGTAAGTTTTAGTAAAGTTGCGTAAAGTGTTGATTGTCGATTCTTATGTTGGTTTGTTTCTAAATTCATGAATATTATATTTAAATTGCATGAAAAGTTATTTTACTAAAATGTCCCTTTTCGTATGTTTTTGCATATGCCATACTTAGTACATTGTTGTACTAACCCCATACTTTTATACCTTATGAGTATAGGTTGGAAGCCTTTTGGAGGATCGGAGTTGAAGCTTGGGAATTCTATCTCTCAAGAATTGGGTATGTCCTCATATATTCGAGGACATAGTTTTATGTTTCTTAGTTTCTTTATTAAGACTTAAAATGTATTTACTTTTATTGTAAAGGGCCGTGTCCCTAAGATTCTAAGTTGTGTCTTTAAGTTGGCTTGTGACGATAAGATTTCCTAGTATTTATGAAAAGACTTCTTTTATTATTATTATCGTGAAAAGTTTTAATTCCGCACTACTTTTCATACTTTAGGTTATGAATGCTAGTTAGAGGGCTTGTACGAGACCCCAAAGGGTCAAGTACGCCCGGTCATGATTCGAATGTTTTCCCCAACTTCTAGGGGGTGCTTTCGGGTCTTGACAGACTTGGTATCAGAGCATAAGGTTTTGGGAAAAAGTTTAAGGTCTAAAAGTCTCACAAGCCACATATAATAGTATCTTGGTCATTGGTGTGAGTCGCGACACATCCATGGACAAGAGGCTATAGGATGCTAGAAGTTTCACTTTCTTCTGTATTCTAATATCGTGCCTTAGAGTTGAGTATATAAGGTGTATTTTCTCAACCTCTTCTTTTTGTGTTTTTAGGACATGAATACGAGGAGATCGACCGCTAGAAGGGAGGATGGAGGTGTACCAAATAAGAGAGTCCTTCCCCGTGTTGACCAAGTTCCTATTGTTGGATTAGGGGAGGAAAATGAGGAGGTTCCTCTTCAAGAACCTCAATTGCCTCCGGAACCTCAAGGACCTCAAGTGCCTCCTATGCCTCAAGCTCCTTTTGTTGAGGGTGATATGACTAATGCGGAGTTGAGGGCTGCCCTAATGAACTTGACCCAACTCATGACGGCTCAAGCTCAAGTCGTCAACAATCACTTTGTGGGCCAAGCTAACCAAGGAGATAGGCCCCAACCAAATGCTAGTACTCCCGCTTCTAGGATTCGGGATTTCATGAGGATGAACCCTCCTACCTTTCATGGCACTAAGGTGGATGAAGATCCACAAGGCTTCATAGATGAGGTTTTCAAGGTGGTAGATGCTATGGGTGTGACCCCTAGGGAGAAAGCGGAATTGGCCGCTTACCAACTTAAGGATGTTGCTCAAGTGTGGTATGAGCAATGGAGGGGTGAGAGACCCTTAGAAAGAGGTCCGGTTGATTGGGAGGAATTCAAAGAGGCTTTCCTAGATAGATTCTTTCCTTTAGAGTGGAGGGAGAAGAAGATGGTTGAATTCATGAACCTTCGTCAAGGGGGAATGAGTGTGCAAGAGTACTCTCTCAAATTCACCCAACTCTCTAAGTATGCCCCAACCATGGTAGCCAACCCTAGGGCTAGGATGAACAAGTTTGTGATGGGCGTGTCTAGCTTGGTGGAAAAAGAGTGTCGTACGGCTATGCTTCTTAATGACATGGATATCTCTAGGCTCATGGTTTATGCGCAACAAATTGAGGAGTCCAAAATTAGGGAGATAAGGCAAGAGGGTAAGAGACCTAGGTCGGATGATTCTAGTCACCAAAGGCCTAAGAAGAGGTTTTATCCCCAAGATTCTTCGATGGGAAACAAGGATAGGGCTCCAAATCAACTTTCTCAAGGTGGTGGTCATTCCTATGAAAGGGCTAGGTGCCCTACTTGTGGCAAGCAACATGGGGGTAAGTGTTTTGACGGAAGGGATGGTTGATTTGCATGTGGTAATAAGGGCCACAAGATGAGGGACTGCCCAAACCTTAAATCAAGGGGGAGAGACGTCAATAAAGCTTCCCTAGATCCTAATGCTCCCAAGAAGAACCCTTCCTATGGGATGGGGCTAGAAAGGATAATTAATCCGGATTGATGGTTTTGGTAAGTCTCAACTCTTTGTTATTGTTACTTTTGTGTTATGAAACGAGTTTATATGGTTTTATAGTTCATATGATTATGTCATCTTGATGAATTGCTTAAAGAATGAATTTTCAAAAAAAATTGGTAGCTTGGCAGTGAACACAGTGAACTTCACTGTAGAATTTTGACATTTTGAAGAAAATTGTTTTGTCTTGAATTTTAGTTTCAATGTGTGTAAAAGTATTGTATATGAGCATGTTTAATGTTGGAGAAGGTAGTTCCTCCATAAAAGAAGTTTAAGGTTGAGTTTTGACTTTGTGAAGTTTGGCGAAAGTTGCCTATGTTGCTAAGTGTTGAAAGTGTGAAATGATGTTCTTGCTAGTTGATGCTTTGATGTTGTGTTTTGATCATAACTAAGTGTATTGTATGATGCTAAGTGAGTCCTTGTTGTTCTTAAAATTTAAGTGTCATTCGTGGACGAATGTTATTCCAAGTGGGGGAGAATATAACGCCCTAAAATGAACTAAGGTGAACTAGAGCCTCATGGTTGTCTCTTGAGTTGACTTTAAGTTAAACGGAGTTAGTTTAGTGCCCTTAGGCAGTGTGCGAAGTTTGGAGTTCAATCGACCAGGAACGTCCATGACGTTTGGATGGTATGCCTTAGAATTTACTTGTGTGTCTTGGTGTGGTTGATGAGTTTTACGTGTTTGTTTTACTTGAAACTTGCATTAGATGTCCCTAAGACCTAGACGACTTAGCTTAGGGGTTTAACGTCCGTGCACGACCCCACCTAGGACCCATAAGGTGCCCTAGATGAAGGTCCCAAGACTTGGGCAATGTCTGCCAGAATCAGTGGCCATCGACGACCCTAGGGACGGTCCGTTAGTCCCTCGACGGTCCATTGACCTAGGGCGTCGCTTGGAACAGTAAGTTGGGGTTTTGGCCATGATCCATTTGGAGCTAAGTTTCCACCAACAAAATCCCGCCAACGGTATGTTGGACCCTTGATGGTCCGTTGGTGAAGGTCTCATCGGTGAGACCTGCCAATGCCTGTTAAGTGGCTGCCAACTTGGGGTGTTTTATGTAAATGTACCCCAAGTCTTTTAAGACCCTAGGTGTATAATTTTGGTATTTTTAGGTTACATTAAATTAGTTTTAAACCCTAGACCTAGACAAGACACCCTCATTTCTATATTCAAATTCTCTCTAAAGACAAACTCTCTCAAGACTCCATTGGGAAGCTAGAGGTCAAGGAAGGATAGGAGGGCTGGTTGGACGTGTCTCTTCATAAAAAACTCTTGGTTTTTGGCTTTCTTAGTGAGGTATGGTATCCATTCTTGAATATCTTTTCATTCAAGAAGCCAATTTCCAAAATGGCTTTCAAAAGGGTTTCTAAATTCCAACTTCTTCTAACTTTGATTCTAGTATGGGTCCTCTTGTATTTAAGTTCTAATGGTTTAAATGTATTTATCTTGGTTTGAATTGATGATTTTGGTTTTAAAACTCGATGAAACTCTTGTTTATGCATACTTAAACTTTTGGCTTGAAAATGGGTTATGTGAGCATGATTTGAGTAGGGAACTTGGGTCTTCTTGTAATTGTCATGTTGGTGTAGCTACTTCCCTAAGGGACTTAATATGGTGAAATATTGATAAATTTCTTATGGGTAATGATGATTTGATTTGTTGATGAGTTGCTCTCATTGTATAGTTCTTATTATGAATTGCTATTTGAGTGGTATGGTCCACCTTATGGGTGGCGGTGCTAATTGATGAACTTGGTGTTATTTAGTATGTTTTGAGTGCGTAATATTGAAGGTCTAATATGTGAAATGAATATATATATCGGAAATGGGTCTTCTATTGTGTTTGATGTAGCTTGAATTGCATGTTTGACCAAGTGTATGTCTAAACGAAGTATATGATTTTGAGAAGCATGTAGAGTGTGTAACTTGATGAATCAAGGTTAAAGTATGTGTAACACTTGTTGATAATGAGATGATGCTTATATGCAAGGTGTGCACATGTACACACACACACTTTAAAGAATGTATTATGCCAAGTTGAGCAAAAAAGGGGAATCTTGAGTTGGACACACTTCGTGAGTTGAGATGTAGCGTCTAGTAGCAACCTCTCCATTTCCTAGTGAGCTTTCTAAGATAGACTATTATGTTGATAAATACGTGGGGAGTTATGCCTAGCACCGAGAAGATATGAAGGAGAGGTGGATTGCACTTCGTGAGTTGAGATGTTGTAATCCAAAGTACCTCTTGAGATGAGTACTCCTCGTTAGTAGAGAGTGAGTTACTTAGTAAGAATCTCCTTATCCCTTAACTATGTGCCCGCATAGGTGTAGCTATTGGAAAAGCCATGTAAATGCTAAGAAGCATGACCTTACACTAGGCAAGTAAGGATCCCTCATCCGATAGGGGTTAATATCGGGATTCCATGTCGAGCTCTCATGGTCTTTGTCCGTTAAGCTAACTCCCACAAAAGAATTGATTTGAAACTAATTAACTTGTATATTGTTGATATTGTATATGTATGTCGTGAAGTGCTCAATCCACATTAGTTGCCCATTAGGAGCACTAAGTGGGAGTGGTAGTATGTGATGCTACTCTCACATTGCACTTGGTGTGACCTATACCTACTATGGGAGAAGAGTACCTTCATGAAATCCATGTGAATGAGTACTATGGTGTAGTGTTATGGATGATTATTGTGGAGTACTTGAGTAAATGGAATCCATTAGGAGCGCTAAGTGGTAGTGGTAGTATAGGATGCTACTCTCACATTGCACTTGGTGTGACCTATATTTCCATGAGTGTTTTGCATATGTTAGCCAAGGGCGTGGATTTGATTTCCAACAAAGTAAGCCTAAGATTTGGTAGTTTTAAGGGTCGCTTTGGTGTGCTTTGAAGGGAGGGGTAATGAATATCCCTTCTTAGCTCACCTTAGGGAGTCTTAGGACAACCTTGGGTTAGGGCAACTTCAAAGGAAAAGAGTTCGTATGACTTGGACCGTGCCATTCACTGTAAGGTCTTCATTGTAAGAATTCAAAATGTTCACTGTAATGCTTTATTCAATTTTACCATAAGTTTAGTAAGTTCATTGTAATGTTCCTTTTTGTTTACTCTAAGTTTTAGTAAAGTTGCCATAAAGTGTTGATCGTCAATTCTTATGTTGGTTTATTTCTAAATTCATGAATATTATACTTAAATTGCATGAAAAGCTATTTTACTAAAATGTCCCTTTTCGTATGTTTTTTTGCATATGCCATACTTAGTACATTGTTGTACTAACCCCATACTTTTTATACCTTATGAGTATAGGTTGGAAACTTTTTGGGAGGATCGTAGTCGAAGCTTGGGAACTCTATCTCTCAAGAATTGGGTATGTCCTCATATATTCGAGGACATAGTTTTATGTTTCTTAGTTCCTTTATTAAGACTAAAAAAATGTATTTACTTTTATTGTAAAGGGTTGTGTCCCTAAGATTCTAAGTTGTGTCTTTAAGTTGGCTTGTGACGATAAGATCTCCTAGTATTTATGAAAAGACTTCTTCTATTATTATTATCGTGAAAAGTTTTAATTCCGCACTACTTTTCATGCTTTATGTTATGAATGCTAGTTAGAGGGCTTGTACGAGACCCCAAAGGGGTCAAGTACGCCCGGTCATGATTCGAAGGTTTTCTCTAACTTCTAAGGGGTGCTTTCGGGTCGTGATATTAAGATCCCAAATCAGTGACTTTTCATTCTTAGAAACTTTTAATCAGAAATTCACAATTAATGAATTAAGAATCAGTGGAGGTTAATATGGTTAGTACAAGTGAAAAAAAATAATAACGAAGCACCAGATGTCAAATAACATATGAAAAATAACTTTTCGGTTGTTTTACCAGTAACATAAAGAAAATAAAATATCACACGGAAGAATATACGTACTAGTTTCATTTCTCGTAGCATCTTCAATCACTTCAATAATTTTTTTAGCCTTTTTAGACTTTAATAGACCTGCAAATTATAATATTAAAACAAAACAAAACTTCAAGCCAACTAACAACGAGAAAGAATTACACAAAAGAAAGTAATATATACTAGTATCACTTCTCTGAACATCTCGATAAACTTTAGTCATTTTTTCTGCCTTATCATATCCAACTGGACCTGCAAAGTTTAAAGTAAGTCAATTATGCTCTTTGATATAAATTGATCATTATTTCCAAATAATTAAAAGAATTTGGATAATGATCCAGTAGTTATGTTTTAGGTATCAAGTTATGAAATTATTAATGTGATACAGATGGATCAGTTCAACGGGACTAAGGTAAGAAAATCATCGATCTGACTAGCTAGAATGACATGAAATGAATCTTGAATAAAAATGGTGTACAAGCTAACTTTTCATTCATATATCAGGGACTGCATCTCAAAAAGGTTATCAGTGAAATACTTGACAACTGATGAAGTAATTGATTATATCAAACAACACAATCTTTACAAATGGCAATAATCCAACAACTGGGTCCAATTGTAACTTTTTTTTTTTGTAAAATAAGTGCAAGTACATATCCTGCTTCATGTGATTAAAACACACATAAAACCCAATATTTATTATAAACACACACATTTATTTATTATACAAAACACAGGTAGCTTACTAGTACATAACCTAAAGTTCTTAACACAGGTGGTTTATTAGTACATAAACATAGAGTTCTTAACAATGAAACTTAAAAACACACACACACAAACTTGAAAACACAAACATATTGTCACTAAAGATAGAGTTCAAATGATAAAACATACTTAAAAACATTATTATTCCAGCTGGAAAATACCACAACACAATGCCACCTGCTTGTTCACATCATCAGTCTACTATCCCAACTATCCAAATGGATAAGCAGGCATAACAGTTGAAGTAGAAGACTCAGAAGGACTACCATCATTCTATGCTAAAAGTTATAAAATGTGATATAGAAAGGGGAATGGACAACATGTAAGAAAGATGTTGTTGAAGCCGGATTACAATTTTCAGAATGGAGAGTTACTGAGACAAATAACTACTATTATTCCCCTTATCTCGAAGGTCCTTGTTCCTGAAAATGCTAGCCATATGCTAACAAATCTATTTCCTAAGAAAGCAAGTCATAGATAATCTTTTTGTTGCTTTACATGTAACAACAAGAAAATACTTACTAGTTTGATTTCTTATAGAACCTTGAGTCACTCCAACCACTGCTTTTATTTTTCTAGATTCAAATGGACCTGCAAATTTAAGTGCAAGTAAAAAACAATCAAGACTACAATTCAACTAACAAAAAGAAGTTGCACAAATAAAATAAAATTGCAGTATCACTTCTTTGGCCAACACGAGGCACTTCAATCACTTTTTTGGACTTATCGAATTCAAATGGACCTGCAAATTTTGATGGCAGTCAACAAAAATAAGAAGTTTATTTCAATTAGTAACAAAAAAAATACGAAGGAGATAAAGTAGACAAAGTTAAGCAGAATTTCTTGAACAAACATATTAACCAAACTAACTATTTTGCAAGTGATCACTTCTTTGAGTATCTCGAGTCACTTCCATTTTTTGAAAGAGGGTGTCATTGTCTTCCACTGGATAAAAATCAGGAGGCACAAGGATATTTTTCTTTAAAGGCTTATTTCGACTAGAAGTTGGTGTAGTTAATCTATTTTCGCCAATCATAGTCCTTTTTTCAGCATTAATCCTTATCCTTTGTCCCTGACCCTTTCCAACACTAGTCAAAGTGTATTGATTCATTTCAGCTTATTGATGGAGGGGAGCATTGTCTTCCTTTTCCTTAAAACAAGGATGCACATGGAAACTATTATCTGCTAGCTTATTCAACTTAGAAGTAGTTGTATAGTAACTTCTATTTTTGATAATCGGAGTCCTTTATTTAGCATTAACTCTGATAGTGCTCATAGATTTCAAACTTTGACCTAGTCCTTTTGCTAAGGCACCTGGTTGAATGAGTTCATGCTTGGGAATTTTTGAAGCTTGTCCCATTTCATACTTCAGAGTTTTTGAGGGATTCATGTCAACCTAGATAATAATAAAAAAAATAAGAGTGAAGTCTTCAAAACAAAAGTTCAAATAGGTTAGGAAATTTTTCATAAGAATAAATGTGAATTGAAAACGCATTAAGAAAAGAGACACATGTACATGTAACGTAGGTTCCTAGCATGAACCATTACTACTATACTAAGATCAAGGTAACATTAAAAACCAAGTGCATTAAACAAATTTTCATATAAATACTATAAATAATCATTACCATTAAAAAATAATAAAGTAAATGAAAGCATGACAAAGCTCCAAACCTTAATGAGTTCTTTTTCTTTTCACTTGTGTAGAGTTATCTAATTCTTCTAAGTCATCATCTTTTTTTTCCAAATTATCAAAAGAATCAAGAGGTTGAACCTTTTGCACTATGTGCCAAACTTTATTGGAATGATCGATAGCATAAAATACTTGTGATGCTTGGCTAGTTAATACAAATGGCTCATTTATTTTCAAATATAGCCGACGGTTAAAACATACAAACAATATTCATCCATTTTAACTCCCCTCTTTGATCATACACATCAAACCACATACATCGGAATAAAATCACTTTTCTTCCCCCAACTAATTATAATTCAAGAACCTCGGTTAACTCTCCATAATAATTCATTTGGTTTTGTTCTTCACCGGTCTCACCTACTACAACCACTCCAGAATTTTGAGTTTTTAGATATTGATCATACTCTTTTACATGAAACCTATATCCATTAACAATATGGCCTTTGAATCTTGTGACATATGGCATAGGGTCACGTCATAAAGATAGTAAATCTTCCATTCTCTTACTATCATCATATTTGTATAATCCTGCAACCTAACAACATCAAAGAGCTTTTTATAAAACAATATTTAATTGCATTCTTGATTTAAGAAAACCAGTTAATTTATACTTACCTTTTTTTGTAACCAACTAATGAATTTTCTATTCCACTCCACATCTGAACTTTTTTTAGGGGTCTTACTATGAATTTGTGAAAATTCTCTAACAAAGAATTCAAGTTTTACATGTTATATATTTTAAATTAAACATATCAACAAGGTATAAATACATTATTAGATTAAATCAATACTTACTCGAGGAATGGTTGAATTTTATTACATTTCTTCAAAATATAATAGTGTGCGTCCTCCAAATCGTTTGAATCAAGTTTATCTGGTGTGCTACCTTTTAAACTTTTCCAGGTTCACAAAATATTGCCAAACCACCATCAGATTCAATTACACCACCAACATAATTTATCTCCGGACAATTATACTTTGTCTTTATTGTATTCAAATACCTTGAACATAAAGTCATACATTCAAGTGCTAAATATCCCTCTACAATTGAACCTTCAGGGTGAGCCATGTTACAAATAAAACACTTTAAAAAGTGTCGGTATCTCTCTATTGGATACATCTATTGATACTGAATTGGTCCATCAATCTTAGCTTCATCAGGTAGATGAATAGACAAGTGCACCATGACATCAAAAAATGCAGGAGGGAACACCTTTTCTAACTTGCATAATTTTTTTGGTATTTGAGCTTCTATTTGTTCCAACTCCTCTACGCTCAAACATTTTGCTCCAAGCACTTTGAAAGAACTAGACAACTCAATAAGAGGTTCAGACACAGATTTGCAAAGCATACCACACATGGCAAGAGGGAGTAAATGTTGTAGAATTATATGACAATCATGACTTTTTAATCTTGAGAATTTTTTATCCTTAAGGTTGACACATTGAGAAATATTTGAGGAAAATCCATCTGGGCCCTTTAAATTCTTCAAAATTTGAATTTTTTTGCTTATCTTCATCACATAATGTGTAAGGTGCTGCTGGCAACTCATATTTATCTCCATTTTGTATCGGATGCAATTCTTTTCGTATTTTCATTTTTTGTAAATCCAACCTAGTGCTCAAGGTGTCTTTTGTTTTCCCTGAGACATCTAATACTATCCCCAAAATACTATCACATATATTCTTTTCAATGTGCATGACATCAAGATTATGTCGCAACAATAAGGTTTTCCAATATGGAAGATCAAAGAATATACTCTTCTTATTCCAATTATCACCTCTTTTCTTGTGTGATATTTTAATCTTTGTCTGTGGATCCTTTGTCAATTGTAACCCATCTAAATCAGCAACCTGATCAAGAATATCATCACCGGACAACATTTCAGGCGTTAGCCTGTGCTCTATAGTGTTATCAAATGACGATTTATCATTTCTCCATTTATGATTAAGAGGAAGATATCGTCTATGACCCATATAACACTCTTTTTGGCCATTTGTTAGCCTTGTATTGTGTGTTTCTCTATTGCAACATGGGCAAGCGATTTTTCCTTTTGTACTTCATCCTGACAAATTGGCATATGCTGGTAAGTCATTAACGGTCCACAACAAAGATGCATGTAATGTAAAATTATTTCTAATTGATGCATCAAATGTCTTGACTCCACTTTCCCATAATTCATTCAAATCCTCTATTAAATGTTGCAGATAAACATCAATTGCATCACCAGGACTCTCAAGGCCAGGTATAACATTGACAAAATAAAGTTCTCTTGCTTCATGCAAAGCCAAGGTGGCAAATTATAAGGAATAAGTACCACAGGCCAAATGTTGTACGGACTTTTCGACATTCAAAATGGTTGCAAATCATCATAGCAAGTCCAAGTAGTACATTACGTGGCTCTGCATCAAAAGATGAGTGAAGCTCATCAAATTTTTTCCATGCCATTGAATCAGCTGGATGCCTCATTATTCCATCATCAACTCTTTTGTCATGATGCCATGACATCAAAGGAGATATCTTTGAGCACATAAATAACCTTTGAAGCCTTGGCTTCAGAGGAAAATAACGTAAAATCTTACATGGTATCTTTTTCCCTTTTTCAATTTTGTTTCCCCACTATGTTTACCATCCTTCCATCTAGATGCAGCACAAACTTTGCAAGATTGAAGACAATTATCATCCTTCCAATATAACATGAAATTATTCTTACATGCATCAATCTTCTTACAAGTAAGCCCAAGATCCCGAATAACCTTCTTTTTCCTTATAATATGAATCCAGCAAGTTTGTTCCATCCACCAATGGATCATCTTTCAAAAACTTCAACAACATTGTAAATGACTCATTACTCCAATGACCAATACTTTTAAGGTGAAGCAATTTAACCAAAGTAGAAAGCTTAGAAACTTTTGCATTTTGATATAATGGTAGATCAAGATCTTTCAATAGCCTATAAAACTTTTTTGCTTCATCATTTGGTTCCTCCTCCAGAAAATCATCACCACTATTATTCATATTATCTACGTTAAAATCGGGGTATAAATCTCTAAGCAAACCATCTATTTCATCCTCACCATCATCCTCTTTATTGTCATTATCATCAATTTTTTCAAAATTTGATTGTTCTTCACCTGACATCTCCCATGGTGATACCAAAAAGTATAACTTGGTATTATCCCATGTACTATTAAATGTGACCTAACCATAACACGTGTTTTAGAAGTTGCATTACCACATTTAATACATGGACGACGTATCAACTACGGGTCTCATAATTTTGTAAAAGCATAATCCAAGAAAGTCTCAACCCCATCTATATAATAATAGCAAGTCTATCTTTAATGAGTTCCATCCATTGTTTATTAGGCCCATTATCTCCTGCATGTAAAATAGATATAATAATACATTAGTATAACATCAAAGTACTGCTAATTAGATATTAAATTTAAGAGTTATAGATTCACACACACACTACATGCATATAGTTATGTATGTATTACAACAAAAAATCAAGAAAAAATTATTTAATCTATAGTTCAACAAGAAACACAAATAAATATTCCCAAGATGATAATAAAAAGATTATAAAAATTGGAATAGTCCAAATTACATCACAAAAGACCCTAGCAATTCAAGAAATTCCAACATATAATAGTAAAAGACCAAATATTTCAAAATAATAATTTTTACAGGTACATTCTAAACATCAATAGTAAAAGACCAAATAATTTATACGTTTATGATTATGAACTGAATATACAAAGCAAGTTCACAATTAATTTATAAAATTATAAGTAAAGGTTAGAGAACTCCTACAATCTAATATGATTATATTAAAAGAAGAGATTCAAAGTCTAAGAAAAAGGTGAAAGATTTTATATTTTTTGTTTGTAGCATTTAAATTTTGTTACAGTTGTGCACTTCTTATTACCTATATTGAAAATATCAAAGTTTTGATAGTGTCTGATAGTTTAACATTTATGATGCTCATACCATTGTTCAAAAATCGGTGAAACACAGTAAAGATCGCAACCAACAATACCTCTTAAAAAATAGCCAATAAAACTGGATTAAAAAATATAGCAAAACAAATG
>JAJJBR010002397.1:65124-115651 GCA_022817965.1 Solanum lycopersicoides
TTCACACAGTTGGGAAGATTGCAAGATCTCATCTCTCAGACTCAGCAATTCAAATGCTTACATATATTTAGAGAAGCAAATTGGGTGGCTGATGCTCTTTCAAAACACAGTCACATGACAACCAGTCCACAGATATACTTCAGCAGCCAGCACATGCCTAAGGAAGCAAAATCATACTATCAGCTGGATTTACTCGAGATGCCTAGCTTTAGAAGAAGGAAGACCAGAAGAATTAAGGAACCACCTTAAGCGGCCTTGCAGCTTGTCAACGATAGCTATTTGAATAGTTAGCTTAGTGTTTTATTCTACCTTGTAAAGGAGAGTCTCCCTTGTTATGCTTCCTATAGATACTGTAATGAAGAAGGATACTCTCCTTCGGTGCTTAGTATTTTGGTTTCATCCTTGATGTACGGGGAGGAGTTGATTTCCTCTTTTGGAAAGTTGACTCTGAACCACCTTAAGTTGGAGGTTAGGTTTATGTCCCCTCCTTTGTATTTTGTTTTGTTTATTAATGTTAAGGCCTGGGGGTGCTGCTCAGCCCCTTACCCACCCAAGGGTAGTTCAAAAAAAAAAAAAAAAAGTCCCAAAAAAAACTCTAAGTCCACAATACGAAAACCAAACATTAAACACTAAACCAAAGATTTTAAACCTTAAATACTAAACCACAAACCCTAAAACCTATAAAAACTCTAAGCACTAATCCTAACCGTAACCAAACCTTAACACCAACCTTAACCCTAACCCTAACCATAAACTATTAAACCCAAAACCCCATGCCCAAAATTTCAAAAACCAAAACATTAAACATAAACCATATATTTCAACCAAAAATCCTAAACTCTAAACCCTAAAATCTAAAAAAAAACAAACTAAAACCTAACCCTAATCGTATCCCTAACATGAACCCTAACCCTAAACCCTTAAACCGTAAACCCAAAGCCCAAAATACCAAAGCCCTAACATTAAACACTAAATCATAGATATTACCACACAAATCCTTACCCCAAACCCTAAAACCTAAAAAACAACCTAAACTCTAACCATAACCCTAACATTGACCCTAACCTAACCCTACCATAAACCCTAAACCCCAAGCACAAAATACAAAAACCCAATATTAACACTAAACCATATGTATTAAATCTCAAATCCTAAACTCTAAACCCAAAAACCTTAAAAAAAACAAAATCGTAATCCTAAACCTATCCTTAACCCAAACAATAAACACAAAGCCCAAAACACCAAAACTAATATTAAACACTAAACCATAGAAATTACAACTCAAATCCTTAACCCCCAAACCGCTAAACCTAAAAAACAACCTAAAACCTAACCCTAACCATACAATAAACCCTTAACCCCAAGCCCAAAATAACCAAAACACAAACATTATACACTAAACCATTGATATTAAACCTCAAATACTAAACCCTTACCATAAAACCTAAAAAAACCAAAACCCTAACTCTGACCCTGCCCAACCTTAACCCTAACCCAACCCTAAACCTAAACCCAAAACCCTAAGCCCAAAATACCAAAACCCAAACATTAAATACTGAACCATAGATTTTAAACCTCAAATGCGAAACCCTGAACCATAAAACCTAAAAAAACCTGTACCCTAACCCTAACCCTAAACCTAAACCCTAGTCCAAAAAAATCCTAAGTGCAAAATACGAAATCTAAACATTAAACACTAAACCATAGATTCAAACCTTAAATCCTAAACCAGAAACCCTAAAACCTTAAAAAAAAACCGAACCCAATTTTAACCCAAACCCTAACCCTGACCCTAACCCTAACCCTAACCCAACCTTAAACCCTAAACCCTAAGTCCAAAACAAAAAAAAGTCAAAAATATAAAACCTAAGTCCAAAATACGAAAACCCAAAATTAAACACTAAACCAAGATTTTAACCTCAAATCCTAAACCATAAACCCTAAACCTAAAAAGAAGCTAAAAAATAATCCTAACCCTAACCCTAACCCAAACCTTAAACCATAACCAAACCCTATAACCAAAATACCAAATACCAAACATTAAATACTAAATCATAGACTTTAAACCTCTAATGCTAAATCGTGAACCATAAACCCTAAGAAAAAAACTACATTCTAACCCTAATCCTAACCCTATCCCTTAGCTTAAACCATAAACCTAAACCCAATCCAAAATACCAAAACTCTAACTTAAACACTAAACCATTGATATTAAACCTCACATTCTAAACCTAAACCCAAAAACCTATAAAACTCCAAAACCCTAACATTAACCTAACCCTAACCCTAGCCCTAACTATAAACCTGAAACCATACGCCCAAAATACAAAACCCAAACATTAAATACAAAACGATATATTATAAACCTCAAATGCTAAACTGTAACCATAAACCGGAAAACAAAAAAATACACCCTAACCCTAACTCTAACACTAACCCTAACCGTAAACCCCAAGTGCAAAAAGAAAAAGTCCAAAAAAAAAACCTAAGTCCAAAATACAAAAATCAAACATTAAACACTAATCATAGATTTCAAACCTCAAATCCTAAACCGTAAACCCTAAACAAAAAAACAACCTAAACCCTAACCCTAACCCTAACCGAAACCCTAACCTTAACCTTAACCCTAACCCTAACCCTAAACAATTAACCCAAAATCCCAAACCCAAAATACCCAAACCCAAACATTAAATACTAAACCATAAACTTTAAACCAAAAATACTAAACCCCCAAACCTAAAACCTAAAAAAAAACTAAACCCTAACCCTAATACGAGTCCTAACCCTAACCTATCCTAACTCTAACCTAAACCCTAAACCCTCCCAAAGCATAAAATATAAAACCCTAACAGTAAATACTAAACCGTAAATATTACAGCTCAAATCCTTAACCCCAAATCCTAAAACCTAAAAAACAATCTAAACTCTAACCTAACCCTAACATTAACCCTAACCCTAACACTACCATACACCCAAAACCCTAAGCCCAAAATACCAAAACCCAAAAATTAAACACTAAACCATCGATGTTAAACCTCAAATCCTAAACCCTAAACCTAAAAACCTAAAAAAACAAAACATAACCCTAACCCTAACCCTAACCCTTACCCTACCCATAAACCATAAACCCAAAACCCTAAGCCCAAAATACCAAAACCCAAACATTAAATACTAAACCATTGATTTCAACCTCAAATGCTAAACCCTGAACCATAAAACCTAAAAAAAACCAAACCCTAACCCTAACCCTAACCCTAACACTAAACCCTAAACCTAAAACCCTAAACCCTAAACCCTAAGACCAAAAAAAACTCCAAAAAGAAAACATAAGTCCAAAATACAAAAACCCAAACATTAAACACTAAACATAGATTTTAAACCTCAAATCCTAAACCACAAACCCTAAAACCTAAAAAAAAAGATAAAAAATAACCCCAACCTTAACCCATAAACCCGAAAACCTAAGTCCAAAAAACCAAATCCCAAACATTAAATACTAAACCATAGATTTTAAACCTCTAATGCTAAACCGTGAACCTTAAACCCTAAGAAAAACCTACACCGTAACCCTAATCCTAACCCTATCCCTAAACTTAAACCCTAAACCCTAAACTCTAAGTACAAAAAAATAAAGAAAAAAAAAGTTTAAAATATGAAAACCAAACATTAAACATTAAAACAATAGATTTTAAACCTAAAATCATAAACCACAAACCCTAAAACCATAAAAAACCTAAACCCTAACCCTAACCTTAACCCTAACCCTAACCTTAAACCATTGACCCAAAACCCAAAGCCCAAAATACCAAAACGCAAAAATTAAACACTAAACTATAGATTTTAAACAAAAACTCCTAAACCCGAAAACCTTAAACCTAAAAAAGAAACCTAAACCCTAACCCTAAATCTATCCCTAACATGAACCCTAACCCTAACCCTATCCATAACCCTAACTCTAAACCCTTAACCCAAAATACCAACACCCTAATCCCAATACCTAAAACCTAGAAAACAACCTAAACCATAAACAGGATCCTAACATTAACCCTAACTCTAACCCTACCATAAACCCTAAACCATTGATATTAAACCTCAAATCCTAAACCCTAAGCCCAAAAACCTAAAAATCCCAAAATCCTAACCCTCACCCTAACCGTAAACCATAAACCTGAAATCCTAAGCCCAAATTTCCAAAACCAGAACAAAAATTACTAAACCATATATTTTAAACCTCAAATGCTAAAACCTGAACCATAAAACCTAAAAAAACATACAACCTAACCCTAACTCTAACCATAAACCTTAAACCCTAAATCCTACGTTCCAAAAAAAACTCTAAGTCCAAAATACAAAAACCCAACAAATTCAACATTAAACCAAAGATTTCAAACCTTAAATCCTAAACCACAAAACCCTAAACCTAAAAAAATCTAAACACTAACCCTAACCGTAACCAAAACCTTAACACTAACCTTAACCCTAACCCTAACCATAAACTATTAACCCAAAACCCCATGCCCAAAATTTCAAAACCAAAATATTAAAAGCTAAACCATAGATTTTCAACCAAAATCGTAAACTCTAAACCCTAAAATCTAAAAAAAAAAAGAACTAAACCCTAACCCTAATCGTATCCTTAACATGAACCCTAACCCTAACCTTATCCCTAACCCTAACCCTAAACCATTAACCCTAAACCCAAAGCCCAAAATACCAAAGACCTAACATTAAACACTAAATCATAGATATTATCACTCAAATCCTTAACCCCAAACCCTAAAACCTAATAAACAACCTAAACCCTAACCCTAACCCTAACATTGACCCTAACCCTAACCCTACCATAAACCCTAAACCCCAAGCCCAAAATACCAAAACCCAAATATTAATCACTAAACCATATGTATTAAATCTCAAATCCTAAACTCTAAACCCAAAAACCTTTAAAAAAAAAACCAAAATTGTAATCCTAAACCTATCCTTAACCCTAACCCTAAACACAAAGCCCAAAACACGAAACTCTAATATTAAAAAACATAAACCATAGAAATTACAACTCAAATCCTTAACCCCAAACCATTAAACCTAAAAAACACCTAAACCCTAACCCTAACCATACAATTAACCCTTAACCCCAAGCCCAAAATACCAAAACCCAAACATTATACACTAAACCATTGATATTAAACCTCAAATCCTAAACCCTGTACCATAAAATGTAAAAAAACCAAAACCCTAACTCTAACCCTAACCCTAACCTTAACCCTAACCCTAACCATAAACCATAAACCCAAAAACCTAAGCCCAAAATACCAAAACCCAAACATTAAATACTGAACCATAGTTTTTAAACCTCAAATGCGAAACCCTAAACCATAAAACCTAAAACAAAATGCACCATAACCCTAACCCTAAACCCTAAACCCTAAACCCTAAGTCCAAAAAAATCCTAAGTGCAAAATACGAAATCTAAACATTAAACACTTAGCCATAGATTTCAAACCTTAAATCCTAAACCAGAAAACCTAAAACCTTAAAAAAAACTAACTCTAATTTTAACCCAAACCCTAACCCTGACCCTAACCCTAACCCTAACCCTAACGCAACCATAACCCCTAAACCCAAGCCAAAATACCAAAACTCAAACATTAAACACTAAACCATTGATATTAAACCTCAAATCCTAAACCAAAATCCAAAAACCTATAAAACTCCAAAACTCTAACCTTAACCCTAACCCTAACCCTAAACCTAAACTATAAACCTAAAACCCTACGCCCAAAATACCAAAACCCAAACATTAAATACAAAACCATATATTATAAACCTCAAATGTTAAATTGTAACCATAAAACCAGAAAACAAAACCGACACCCTAACCCTTATCCTAACCCTAACCCTAACCCTAAACCCTAGACCCTAAGTCCAGAAAGAAATCTCAACCCCATTTCCTAATTTTTATCTCTCTCTAAAAATTCTCTCTCTAAGAGGCGTTCTAATTACTGTTTACAATGGCTAGTGAAAATACAGAAGAGCGCATCACCGGAATGGCAGGTGCACCGCCGGTTGAGGTCCAACGACCATCAGACCAAAGATAAACTGAGAGACACGAAGATGGCAACAAAACTCATTATATAACTCACAAAGAATCATCTCGCATCTCCTCGAAATCACAGGATAGTGATGCGATAAACACTGCTTTTTCGAAGAGGGAACTGGATCAGGAACGCGAAATCATTTCCCATGGAATGGCTGATTTGAATCAAGGAAAAAGGATAGTGGATATGGATTCTACTAATTACGATCTACAACATACTAAAGAATCAGCTGATTCCATCGTCCCATTTGGTCGCAATCGACAGGCGAGTTTTGAGAAAATTGCAACTGAGTCTCCAGGAACGCTCACTAAATTTCCTCCATCTTCGAGCCTCGTTCGTAATGATTTAATTACTGGGGTTTGTTCTCCTAATGATGAGGTTAATCTCACAGAAATTTCAAGTGAAATGGACGGTACAATCGCCGGCGGGGAGAATTCCGGCGAAACTCAAATTCAGACCATCGGAATCCATGGGAATTCGACGAATGGAATTAATTCCCAATATATAGACGTTTATTTATCATATTTTTCTAACAACCTCAATGGAGGAAACAATTCTAACAGCCGTTCAATTCCTTACAAGGATTCCAAGGCTAAAACACATCAGGGAGGGAAAGACAGTGAATGAGATACATCCATAGTTAGTCAAATAGCAGGCCCAAACACCAAATTGGATGTAAATCAATCAGATGGAGCTGCAACAATGCAAGATAAAAACAAGGAACAACATGAAAAAAATGGAAATGATCAACAGGATAACAACATGAACACTATGAGAATGGTTGCAGCAATCTCATCGAATGATGCACAATCATCTAAATTATCTTTTGGCAATACAGGTAACTCATCATATTTGAATCCTAACATTAATCTTGGAAATGTGCAGGCCATAAAAAACCAGACAGACACAGTTGAGGAACATCGACAAATACATATTCAAAGGATGGAGCAAACAACTCAGAATCAACAGACTACAGGACATGAGTTGCAGCAGGGAAGTAATGGTCAAAAAGAGGTCAAAAAGGCAAGGAAAATCAAACAAATCACATGCAAATCCCATAACAAGCTCAAAGAAATAAAGAAAAACACAAGCAGAAGCCTAAGGATAACAACACACAGGGAGGAACAAACTCTACCTGCCAAGCCAATCGAGCAAACATGGAATATCACAACAATTTCCAAAAGATTTCCAACAATTTTACTAGGTATGATCCTAACTCCCAAATGAATAGAACTAATAACCAAGGTAAGGTCAAGGAAGTGGTAGACCCCCTAACAATCAACAATAGGGACTGAATCACAATAGTGTTTAGCAGGATAAGATTAATGAACCAACCCCATATACTGTGGTTCAATCTTTTGCGACTCGTTTGACATATAACCAATCAAAGAACGAAATCCCTATTGTGCTGAATAATCATATACACACAACTAGACAGGGATATCCAGCAGTGCTTCTTGACAAGGAAGATTACTATGTGAAATTTGCTGAAAGTTGTAAGTATACTCTTGTGGGTAAATTCACAAATACCATGCCTAAGATGGAGTTGGTTAGGAAGAGTTTCACCCTCCAAACTCAACTTATTGGCAGTGTGAAGATCACTCATTTTAACTCTAGGCATGTGTACATTGATTTAGATAATGAATATGATTATCAAACTGTGTGGACTAAACTAAGGATGACTATTGAAGGGCAATTGATGCGAATTCATGCTTGGACCCCTGATTTTACCCCAGAAGAAGAAACTCCTATTGTTCCTATTTGGGTTGCTGTTCCAGGTCTACCATGGCATTGTTACAATAAAGTTTTGTTGACGACTATTTTTGAGTTAATTGGGAAGCTGTTATATCTTGATTCACCTTCATCCCAAAGGACTAGAGGTAGCACATTTAGGGTGAAAGTGCAGGTTGATCTCACTAAGAAAAGGCCAGAACATGTATGGTTGGGTTTCAAGAATTCCGACCCAAACAAAAGGAGATGGATTAAAGTACAATATGAAGGTATCCCACAGTATTGCATGTATTGTAAACACCAAGGGCATATGGACTACGATTGTACTATCAAAAGAACAGATGAAGATATTAAAAGGAGGAAGGATAAAGAAACTGAAAAAAAGATCAAGTCAAAATATGAACAACAGCAAGGTGAAGTAAGAACTGAAGAAAGTTTATGACAAAATTAAGGGGGGAATTACAACACTGAAAAACAACAATAGACAAGAAATCAGGCACAGAGAAATTTCGAAGAGGAAATTCCAACGGAGGAAGCAAAAAAAAAATTCAGAGCATACTAACCCCAAAACAGCATGGAGAGCACGTTCACCACAGCATAAGGAATCCAATGACAATATGCAGCATACAACAGGCCCAACAGGCACAACAGGTATGCACTCTTCAATTCATATTCAAAATAGCAGGAACAGATGGTCCAGGAACAGGAGATGGATACCTTCAAAAACAGAGATACAGAAATTAGATCACAAGGAATTCATGAAACAGAAAATGTTTCATCATCAATAACTCAATACAAAAATATGCAGCTACAACAAACACAAGTCACACCTTCCAGTAAGAACAAGAGCACATGTATTGACTTATCTCTCCCCACATCCCAGCAGCCCCCTATAAATGTTGTTGAAAATGTTACAAATGCTATGTTAGTTGTTGAAGTTGATAGAGGTATGGATGAGGGGTGTCAGGAGAAACCCACTAATCTGCATGAAGGGGTAACCAAAGGGTGGAAAGGAATTCAACAAATTAAAACACTGACCATAGGCGAGACCTTAGAGCCTCAGCCAGTAAGTTTCTAAGTTCCAGTAATCATGATTTTCAGGAAAATTTCAGTCCAAGGCAAAGGATGATTCTGGTCAGTTACTGGAAAAAATTAGAATACAGGAAACTGGTGGGAGAACTGCAAATATTGTTACTGTTGAGCATCATCAGGTCACAAATAATTCTTAGACACAGCAACAACAGGGAGAAAAAAATTAGTTGAAAAACAAAATAACAGATCACAGGGCAGACCTAGTAAAAAGTATAGAGAATCTATCAAAAGAAGGAAACAAAGAGAGGACAGGTATTCAGGGTGACAATGATCAGGTTCAAGGGGAGAATACGTCCCAAAAATGCTACCAAAGGAACTCAGACTATGAGGTGATAAACTCTGAAAATGAATTTGATGAGGATACTCCATCTCTCAATGAAAAGGAGGGTGAAGAGGATGAGGATGAAACTAGTGCACATTTGGTCAAGGCACTGGTATCAGAGCCCGGGTGATTCAACACGATCACTAAAGATGGATAGTTCAAAGCTTGGAATCAAGAAGTTTGATGGATCCGATTTCAGTTTTTGGAAGATGCAGATCGAAGATTATCTATACCAGAAAAATCTTCACGAACCGTTGACTGGGGTGAGGCCGGAATCCATGACGGAGGAGAAGTGGAATATCAAGGATCGCCAGGCTCTAGGGTTGATCCGGTTGACCTTGTCAAGAAACGTGGTGTTCAACATCGTGAAGGAGAAGACTACGTCCGATCTGTTAAAGGCACTGTCAAACATGTATGAAAAACCATCGGCGATGAACAAGGTATATTTGATGCGTAGATTGTTCAATTTACAGATATCTGAGAATGGATCTGTTTCTGATCATATAAATGAGTTCAATATGATTGTGAGTCAACTCAATTCTGTGGATATTAATTTCGAAGATGAAATTAAGGCATTGATTTTGATGTCATCTCTGCCCGAGTCTTCAGATACTGTTGTTGCTGCGATTAGCAGTTCCCGTGGATCTGAGAAACTGAAGTTTGATGAAATCCGTGATGTTGTTCTTATCGAAAGTATTCGCAAACGAGAAGTGGGAGATTCATCCGACAGTGCTCTCAGCGTTGACCGAAGGGGGATAAGTAAGACGAAAGGCCAAAATCAACATGGTCGATCAAAATCAAAGAATCGAGGAAAATCCCCGAATAGATCAAACGTGACTTGTTGGAACTGTGGAGAAAAAGGGCACTTTCGGACGAGCTGTACAAAGCCAAAGAAGAAACAGAATCAGAAAATTGGAGATGACAATGATTCTGTAAATTCAGCAGAGGACATTGGGGATGCTCTAATCCTTAGTGTGAACAGCCCGGTTGAATCGTGGATTTTGGATTCTGGTGCATCCTTCCATTCGTCTCCAAGCAAGGAGTTGTTCAAAAATTTCAAATCTGGAAATTTTGGAAAGGTATATCTTGCTGACAATAAAGCCTTAGAGATTGAAGGAATGGGGGATGTTTGCATAAAGACCACCTCGGGAAACCAGTGGACATTGGAGGATGTCAGATATATTCCTGGGATCAAGAAAAATCTGATCTCTGTTGGTCAGTTGGATATCACGGGATATGAAGCAGAGTTTGGGAAAGGTTCATGGAAGATTGTGAAAGGTGCTATGGTAGTAGCTCGTGGCACCAAATCTGGAACTTTGTACACCACTGCAGGGTGTATTAACATGGCCGTTGTTGCTGAAGGTGCTTCCGGTTCATGTGTGTGGCATAACAGACTTGGACACATGAGTGCTAAAGGAATGAAGATGCTGGTTGCAAAAGGAGCATTAGAGGGCCTGAAGTCTGTTGATATGGGTCTTTGCGAGAGCTGTGTTATGGGCAAACAAAAAAGAGTAAGCTTCACAAAGACTCCTAGAGAGCCAAAAAAAGTGCGGTTGGAAATGGTCCATACATTAAACACTAAACCAAAGATTTTAAACCTTATATCCTAAACCACAAACCTTAAAACCTAAAAAAATCTAAACACTAACCCTAACCCAAACCCAAACCTTAACACTAACCTTAACCCTAACCCTAACGCTAAACTATTAACCCAAAACCCCAAGACCAAAATTTCAAAACTAAAACATTAAACACTCACTACAAGAAAATAGATTTTTAACGACCAAATTTTAACGAAACAATATAATTCCGGTCGTTAATAGTATATTTATAACGTCAAAAAAAAGTTTCAATCGTTAAAAGACTATTTTAATGTAATATTAGTAAAGCAACAATATCCGCACCTCAAATTTTTTTATACCCGGACGTTAATTATAAAAAAAATTACACTTACTTTTACTTTCTTCATTTTTTTTAACAAAAAGACTTATTAGTCCCCTCTATTACCCCACCCCCAACTGATGGTCACCCCATTACCGTTCTTCCGTAAGAAAACACAATAAAGAACATCGAGATTTCTGCAGCACAAACCCAACTCATCAGAACATTTCTTCCAACTCCTCTGCGACAAAAGAGATACATGCAGGAGTGAATAATTGCAGAATCTTGAATCGTTGGAGCAAAATCACCAAAACAAACCACAATAATGGTGGGACCATTCTAAAATTCAGGTTTGTTTGCAAAAATTAAGCTATAGCTCTCTATATTGAAGGTCTTTTGTAAATGAAATCAAAGTCTATTTTTTTAATTGCAGAAGTTACCTCTTTCTTTTTACTTCAAATTTTATTGATTTTCTGCTCCTTGCTGAAATTTCACCTGAGTTTTGCTGGTGTTTGCTGCGGGTGCTTGTAACTTGACATATTCTTGGACTTTCATTCCCTTCAAGGTAAGCTTAGGCTGTTTTGACCATAAATTTTATGTGGTTATTCTGATTTTGAACCATAAAAGTTATGTGGGTATTCTGATTTTGACCACAAATTGTTATGTGGGTATTCTGATTTTGACATTAAAATTTATGTGGGTATTCTGATTTTGACCATAAATTGTTATGTGGGTATTTTGATTTTGACAATTTTTGAGTTTATGCTGTATGATTCATAAGTTTTTCCAGTAGGTTATTGATCCACATGCTTTAAATTATGTAATATGTTTGTGGGTATGCAGGGCAATGTATTCTTGTAAAGGGGTGACTGGGACTGGGTTAGAACCAAATAATCCAATTTGAACATGTTTTGTTTGGATCCACCAGAACCTATTGGTTTAGGTTATGGTTTGAACTTGTCTTGGCTTCAGAGTTCTTCGTATTCATCGATATATAGTTTTGGAGGTAATGAAGGAGATCCTATGAAATGGGAGTCTGAGAATTCTTTGTTGTATATTGATTCATATTTTTCTTGATTGAATGAACACTTTATCCCAGACTTACAGAACCCAGTTACAGCAAGCTAATAAGAAAAATAATAATAAAACAACCCAGTCCATCCTAAGCATTTCCAACAGCTACAGCTACACATTCACCATTTATATAATTGCTCTATCCTATACCTATCTTTCCTTCTATGCTTCCTCTTTAGTACTTCAATGATTCTCACTTTATTGTTAAGTTGTAATTTTTGCATTTTCACTTTTGTTCTCTGCATTCTCTGCTTCCAGATTGCATCATTCCTCGTCTTCCATATATAGTACACTAGCGCAGCCAGTATTGCCCATATAAGTCCTCTATCAATTTTCCTTGTTACGTTTCTTGTTATTCCTTTCCATAGTTCTTGTGGTCCCCTCTTCCTTGGTTTAGTGTTTAGCCAATTCAAAATATCATCCAAGCAGGTGTTGGAGTAAGCACATTCAAAATATAAGTGAGCATTAGTTTCCGGATGAGAGACACACAGTGGACATATTATATCTTGTCCAATGCCAAATTTCAACCTTCTTTCTCTAGTAGTCTGCATCGCATTGATAGCCGGCGTGTAAAACTATGTTTTGGGATTTTAGTACAGTTTAACATTGCTCTCCACCAGTCCATTTGCTGACCATCATTTGCTACCAACAATATCCACTATTAATAGTGTACATACCATTCAACCTCAACCAACCATTTCCCCTTAATACAGCAATAAATTTGTTCTTGACATTACATATTTTCTTCTAATACCAGCAACTATCGTGTGAAGGGTTGTAGTTCTACCAATCCCCCCCCCCTTTCAGATATATATGGTTAACCATGATGTTGTTGAATCTTGCAAGAACTGTGAGGGTAGTGATGAATCTTTTGATTTTTCTGGTGCAGATGAGTCTTTTTCTTTCAACTGTAGGAGTGGTGTCCTATAAATGTATTCAGCCATTTCTTTGTTAAGCAATGAATAACTCATGTTCTGATAGGAGTGATAGCAACATCTTGATGTGTTTATATATGAACCTCCTTGTTTATATCTTTACTAGTATATAAAACTGAACATCATTGTAATCAGATCATTAGTTGGAATTCCCCTTCCCTTTCTGGCCAGTGTAAGACCTTGAAAATAACCTAGGTTAACTAGATCCTAACATGTTGGTCTTGGTGTGCTAAGGTCCTAAATATGTCTAATATGATATAGAGGTATTATCTAAGGTATTAGGTGCGATCGGAGTCAAACGTCAAGGGACGACTAAGACGTTCGACGACTAAGTCACCTAAATATCTCTGATGTGGTTCTATGTGTTTATGTTTGTTTCATGGTGTTTTAAGGTTCTTAATTGAGTTAATATAGCATGTACGTGCAGTGTTTCAAGTTTCGAGAAGTTTGGAGGTCAAACGTCCAAGAACGTCCAAGGCGTTTGAAAGATATGACTTGAATCGACCTTGTGTGTCTATGCATGTTTCGTTGAGTTTTATGTGTTCGTTTTGTATGAAATTTATGTGTGAGGTTTTAAACTCACAGAAAATTGTATTTGGGTTGGAAACGTCCGGAAAATTATCCCCAAGGACCATTCAAGGGTCCTTGAGGAAGGACCAAAAATTAGTGTGCAGGCTGTCCCAGGCAGGCCTTGGCGACGAAGCAGTCAACGGCCTGTTGGCCTGATGACGCCCCGTCAAAGGATCCCATTGTGAGGGACTTAGCCTTGAGGGAAGTTTTATATCTTTGCAGGCCACTGTTGCGAACGATGGAGGCCTGTGACGCCCCGTCATAGCCGTGACGCCCCGTCGAGGCAGCCGTCGAGTGAGGCATGTATTCCAGCGCAGGCTGCTGTCCACTTAAGGGTGAATTGGTAAATTCACCCCACTTCTAAATTAAGTCATGGAAGGTTTATTAAGGGTCTTTTGGGTATTTTAAATGAGTATATAAGTGTTTAACACTTCGAGAAATTCATTCTTCAAATATCAAAACCCCAAAGTCCCTTAGAAATCCCAAAGACTCCATTGAAGTCCAAATTGAAGGAACAACTTGGTGTGGCGTTTTGAGTGGAAATTCTTCATCAAAGTGGAAAATTATAATCCTTGAGGTATGGCTTTTGATCCTTGAAACTCGTTTCATCAAGGAGCCCAACTTTCAAAGATGTTTTCAAAGTTTTCAAAGAGGAAATTGTCCAATTTCATAATTCTTCCATGGGTTCTTGCATTAAAGGTTTTCAAACGTCTATTATGGATTAGATTGATGTCATATTGATTATTTTAACCTAAATTACCTATGAACCCATGAAATTGATGAACCTAAGATTTTGAGTAAATTATGGGTTACTTGATATTGACTTAATGTTGATGAATTCATGTGTAGTTTCTTATGGGCTTTCTATTGATGTAAGAAATATATTCAATTGTTGTAGAATTGATCTTAGATTGTTGAATCTATATTTAATTGGTTTGGATTTCATTGATTCCTATAATTGTGTATTGAATTGATGTTCATGGCCATGGGTAAGGGCCTTATGATGTTGAATTTGGTGATTTGGTATTGGCTTGAAGAGTTGAGGATGAAGAGTTAGTACGCTGCCCTAATTCCTTTATTTTAATGTTAATTTTACTTCAATTATGTTATGATTGGTTTGGTCCACCATTGGTGGTGGTGCTATGTGAATTGATGTGGCCTTGTCGGCGTTATTTTCTAGTACATTGACAATCATGGCCTTGTCGGCACTACTTGAACTTATATGGCTATTTGTGTAGTTGATTTGATGATGTATAATAATATCTACCTACATGTGGAAGTATGTACTAGACTATTGATGCTATCTAGTTAATCATGTTGTGCTTTGACTATGTGTTATGGTGTAGTCTTAGAGTTGATACATGGTTATTATTAATTTGGCTATATGAGTCTAAAATGGTTAAGTTGATAATGTTAAGGTAATGGATAGGTTGACTTAATAAGGCTAATGGTCATTTCTTAGAGTCTAAAAGAAGATAGGCTATATGTGTTAAATGAAAGCATGTTGTGTCTTGCTTAGGTAGACTTGTGTCCCTTACTTGATGCTTATGTGAATATGTGATGTCTTGACTTAGGAACCTAAAGGGTCTTATTCTTGAATAAATGAATATAGTTGAGACCTTGAATGATGATTAAAGGGTCATTTATGTGGAACCTTGAACCAAGTGGTAAGGTTATAAATCGTGAAGTAGTTAGTCGTAATGGTATCCTTCATGAAATGAGTGATGGAATTAAGGTTGATTGGCAGGAAAGGCATCATATCATACCTTAGGAAAGTCGCGATGAGCTTCTTATTTCCATAGTGAGATAGCCCTAATGGACCTTGCTATGGTAGGGTAAATGTAATTGGGTCATGAACGTGTTATGGGACCCATTTGTATGAACCTTGATGAGAATTTCCTATGAGAACTAAGGCTAGCACGAGTGAATGTGGTAAGGGAAAGTAGTTCTAGTTAAGTATGAGACTAGAATACAAAGTATGCCCTTCATATTCCTTAACCATGTGCCTATGTGGGATCTTTATGTTCTACCATTGGCAAGTAGAACACCTCATCGAAGTAGGATAGAACTTCGGATTCCATGCTTTGCTACCATGGTCTATGTCGGTTATTGCCTATTCTCATCATATGGAATACCTATTAACATTTGTTAAGTTTATGAGGTTTAGGTGGTGGTATGGGACGCTACTTAGACATTACACAATAGACTTTGAAGGTGTTATGTGGAGTTCGTAGGTCTTGTCTAAGACCATTACTTGAATGTCCTTTATGTGATGTATGTCTTCTAAATGAACTAATAAATTAATGACTTATGTTATAAAGTATGTAAATGAATAAGTACCTAATCTAAAGTAACTTAAGGACTCCTTAGTTATGGTGTGAAGAGGGCATATGGGATGATCTCTTTATGACTTATCTTTGGAAGTCTTGAGTATGACTCTAGGTAGGGAAAAAGTTTGGTGTTGTTGACATGATCTAAGCCTTAGGTAGTCTTAAGAAATATTTAGGTAATCTTGAAGAGGTCACTATGGACGTTATCTTGTTGATTTACTTAAGTAGGTCTTTTGATAGCCTTTGGAAGGAGAATGTCCTATCATTTATGTGTTGGTGATTTGGTGAGAATGATTCTATCCTAGGGAGTCTATTGGATCTCTTGAGTGTGTGTGTAAGGGATTGTATGGACGGTTGCTTCATAATCCACTCAAGTGAGACTTAGAGTCACCTTTGGTAGAAGAATCTTACCTTGATGTTTAGGATGCTTTGTAAGTGTGTATGTGACTCATTATAAGTAATCTTAAGGGTCGTTTAGGCACATCTAGAGAGGGTGTATGGGAGGTCTCTCTTGTGTGACTCAAGTGAATCTTAGGATGACTTTAAGTGAGGAAATTACATGCTAGAAGATGTTAAAAGGGAAGGCTAGGACTTCACTGTAACAGTGAATGGACTTCACCGTACAGTGAAGTGAACTTACTGTAAAGTGAGCTTTAAATTTATGATTTCGGTTTTAATGTTTTCTTGTGTGTTTCTATATTGATAATTGATGTTGTTATGATTAAAATATGATTTCTAAAATGAAAAGATGCATATTTCCAATAAAGTCCGTTTTCATGACTTTTATGCATAATGCCATACTTAGTACATGTGCTTGTACTAATTCCATGCTTTATTTTCTATCTATAGTTCTTGGTAGGTGAAGAGCTTTGAAAAGAAAACTTGGACTTAGAAGATCGTTCAAGAGAAGTTGAAGTATGTTTTCATTTAACTCGAGGGCATATATGTCATTTTATGTGTCTGTTATGAAGTTTTGTAATAGACTATTAGTAGTATGTTTTGAATTCGTATGGGCCGTGTCCCAAGTATTGTCGTGTCGTAAGATGATGATCGAGACTTAGGATTTTCCTATTTTCTACTTATATGAAAGAGTTTAAAGACTTTTATATTATTTTATGAATTTTTTTAATTCCGTACTACTTTTCATTATGTATATGCGATGAATGATATGAGAGGCTTGTCTTAGACCTCCGAGAGGTCGACGACGCCGGTTACAATCCAAGATTGTACCCTAACTTCTATGTTATGGTTTCGGGTTGTGACAGCTAGCATCTCAAATCTCTCTATTTTCCTTCATTTTGTAGCTTATTTTGTGTAGTTGTTACCTTGCCCTTACAGATAGTTTTGTTGGCGAATAAGACAAATCTCTCGGTATTCAGAAATCACTCTCCACTAGCATCTCCATTGAATACAATTCTCCTTGATCCAATTGTTGGCTTTTGTATTTAATTTTACCAAAAGCGAATGCTTCATTGTTCAAAGTGAGAAGCAAAGTGAAGTTGTATTGCTTTTTTGCAGTGAAGTGAAATTATGGAAAAAAAAGCAGGTGTTGCAGTCCAGAATCGGGGAATCGATTTCTCGCTTTTCCGCTTAACTATGGTTGATACTTGATAGTAACTAGAGATTTTTTTTATTTCGTAAAAGCATTTCGTGCCTTCTTTGTAATCATTTCCCTCTATTTCACTTCTCATGCTATGACACTCTTTCAAGTGACTGCAAGTTAAGTTTCTCATCTTTTCTTCTTCTTCTTCTTTCTTTATGTGCTTATTTTCTCTGTTTCTTTGGCAACAATTATTGTTTCAACCCCATTTGCAATTTTCCCTGTTTTGTTTTTTCTTGTTTCTATTGAATCATATTTGAATTTTATATATCCTCTAAATCCAATATGTATGTGATACAACTTAGTTGGTGCTGTAATTTAGGCTAAACTTTAATGAAAGTAGCGAGATGATAAATAGAAAATATAAAAGGAAAATATCAGAGACATGGAGAAAGCAGCATATAGTATCACCTGCATATAGTATCATTGAAAATGGATGAACTCTTTGAAATAGGCAATAAATAATATTGGAAAGACTATACTGAAATTATGTCTATATAATTTCATGTGGGTTGTTAATTTTTGTAAGCTCTTTGTTGCATTTCATATTTTCTTTTCTGTGAAGTGTATCTCATGTTCACATATTTCTTTCTTGGTTGTTGTAGGATTTGGTTCCAAATATGTCGGTGGTGGTGCTTGCTATTATTGTTGAAAGTGTCTCCAGAACTATTCTTTTGAAGGCTTTTTGTTGATTTCTTTTTTTAAGGTACATTTTTTTCTTTTTCTAAAACATTCTTCTTTACTGATGTGTTTTGAAAATATTTCAAGTTTTTGTCTCAATTTTTGTGGCCATTTGTTTTGCTATATTTTTTAATCCAGTTTTATTGGCTATTTTTTAAGAGGTATTGTTGGTTGCGATCTTTTACTGTGTTTCACCGATTTTTGAATAATGGTATGAGCATCATAAAATGTTAAACTATCAGACACTATCAAAACTTTGATATTTTCAATATAGGTAATAAGAAAGTGCACAACTGTAACAAAATTTAAATGCTACAAACAAAAAAATATAAAATCTTTCACTTTTTTCTTAAGACTTTGAATACTCTTCTTTTAATATAATCATATTAGATTGTAGGAGTTCTCTAACCTTTACTTATAATTTTATAAATTAATTGTGAACTTGCTTTGTATATTCAGTTCATAATCATAAACGTATAAATTATTTCGTCTTTTACTATTGATGTTTAGAATGTACCTGTAAAAATTATTATTTTGAAATATTTGGTCTTTTACTATTATATGTTGGAATTTCTTGAATTGCTAGGGTCTTTTGTGATGTAATTTGGACTATTCCAATTTTTATAATCTTTTTATTATCATCTTGGGAATATTTATTGTGTACTTGTTGAAGTATAGATTAAATATTTTTTTCTTGATTTTTTGTTGTAATACATACATAACTATATGCATGTAGTGTGTGTGTGAATCTATAACTCCAAAATTTAATATCTAATTAGCAGTACTTTGATGTTATACTAATGTATTATTATATCTATTTTACATGCAGGAGATAATGGACCTAATAAACAATGGATGGAACTCATTAAAGATAGACTTGATATTGCTTATATAGATGGGGTTGAGACTTTCTTGGATTATGCTTTTACAAAATTATGAGACCCGCAGTTGATACGTCGTCCATGTATTAAATGTGGTAATGCAACTTCTAAAACACGTGTTATGGTTAGGTCACATTTAATAGTACATGGGATAATACCAAGTTATACTTTTTGGTATCACCATGGGAGATGTCAGGTGAAGAACAATCAAATTTTAAAAAAATTGATAATAATGACATTAAAGAGGATGATGGTGAGGATGAAATAGATGGTTTGCTTAGAGATTTATACCCCGATTTTAACGGAGATAATATGAATAATAGTGGTGATGATTTTCTGGAGGAGGAACCAAATGATGAAGCAAAAAAGTTTTATAGGCTATTGAAAGATCTTGATCTACCATTATATCAAAATGCAAAAGTTTCTAAGCTTTCTACTTTGGTTAAATTGCTTCACCTTAAAAGTATTGGTCATTGGAGTAATGAGTCATTTACAATGTTGTTGAAGTTTTTGAAAGATGATCCATTGGTGGATGGAACAAACTTGCTGGATTCATATTATAAGGAAAAAGAAGGTTATTCGGGATCTTGGGCCTACTTGTACGAAGATTGATGCATGTAAGAATAATTTCATGTTATATTGGAAGGATGATAATTGTCTTCAATCTTGCAAAGTTTGTGGTGCATCTAGATGGAAGGATGGTAAACATAGTGGGGAAACAAAATTGAAAAAGGGAAAAAAGATACCATGTAAGATTTTACGTTATTTTCCTCCAAAGCCAAGGCTTCAAAGGTTATTTATGTGCTCAAATATATCTCCTTTGATGTCATGGCATCATGACAAAAGAGTTAATGATGGAATAATGAGGCATCCAGCTGATTCAATGGAATGAAAAAAATTTGATGAGCTTCACTCATCTTTTGATGCAGAGCCACGTAATGTACTACTTGGACTTGCTATGATGGTTTGCAACCATTTTGAATGTCGAAAAGTCCGTACAACATTTGGCATGTGGTACTTATTCCCTATAATTTGCCACCTTAGCTTTGCATGAAGCAAGAGAACTTTATTTTGTCAATGTTATACCTGGCCCTGAAAGTCCTGGTGATGCAATTGATGTTTATCTGCAACATTTAATAGAGGATTTGAATGAATTATGGGAAAGTGGAGTCAAGACATTTGATGCATCAACTAGAAACAATTTTACATTACATGCATCTTTGTTGTGGACCGTTAATGACTTACCAGCATATGCAAATTTGTCAGGATGAAGTACAAAAGGAAAAATCGTTTGCCCATGTTGCAATAAAGAAACACACCATACAAGGCTAACAAATGGCCAAAAAGAGTGTTATATGGGCCATAGACGATATCTTCCTCTTAAACATAAATGGAGAAATGATAAATCGTCATTTGATAACACTATTGAGCACAGGCTAACGCCTGAAATGTTGTCTGGTGATGATATTCTTGATCAGGTTGCTGATTTTGATGGGTTACAATTGACAAAGGATCCACAGACGAAGATTAAAATATCACACAAGAAAAGAGGTGATAATTGGAATAAGAAGAGTATATTCTTTGATGTTCCATATTGGAAAACCTTATTGTTGCGACATAATCTTGATGTCATGCACATTGAAAAGAATAAATGTGATAGTATTTTGGGGATAGTATTAGATGTCTCAGGGAAAACAAAAGACACCTTGAGCACTAGGTTGGATTTACAAAAAATGAAAATACGAAAAGAATTGCATCCGATACAAAATGGAGATAAATATGAGTTGCCAGCAGCAACTTACACAATATGTGATGAAGATAAGCAAAAAAAATTCAAATTTTTGAAGAATTTAAAGGTCCCAAATGGATTTTCCTCAAATATTTCTCAATGTGTCAACCTTAAGGATAAAAAATTCTCAAGATTAAAAAGTCATGATTGTCATATAATTCTACAACATTTACTCCCTCTTGCCATGTGTGGTATGCTTTGCAAATCTGTGTCTGAACCTCTTATTGAGTTGTCTAGTTCTTTCAAAGTGCTTGGAGCAAAATGTTTGAGCGTAGAGGAGTTGGAACAAATAGAAGCTCAAATACCAAAAACATTATGCAAGTTAGAAAAGGTGATCCCTCCTGCATTTTTTGATGTCATGGTGCACTTGTCTACTCATCTACCTGATGAAGCTAAGATTGCTGGAACAATTCAGTATCAATGGATGTATCCAATAGAGAGATACCTACACTTTTTAAAGTGTTTTATTGGTAACATGGCTCACCCTGAAGGTTCAATTGTAGAGGGATATTTAGCACTTGAATGTATGACTTTATGTTCAAGGTATTTGAATACAATAAAGACAAAGTTTAATTGTCCGGAGATAAATTATGATGGTGGTGTAATTGAATCTGATGGTGGTTTGGCAATATTTTGTGAACCTAGAAAAAGTTTAAAGGGTAGCACACCAGATAAACTTGATTCAAACGATTTGGAGGACCCACACTATTATATTTTGAAGAATTGTAATAAAATTCAACCATTCCTCGAGTAAGTATTGATTTAATCTAATAATGTATTTATACCTTGTTGATATGTTTAATTTAAAATATATAACATGTAAAACTTCAATTCTTTGTTAGAGAATTTTCACAAATTCATAGTGAGACCTCTCAAAAAAGTTCAGATGTGGAGTGGAATAGAAAATTCATTAGTTGGTTACAAAAAAAGGTTAGTATAAATTAACTGGTTTTCTTAAATCAAGAATGCAATTAAATATTGTTTTATAAAAAGCTCTTTGATGTTGTTAGGTTGCAGGATTATACAAATATGATGATAGTAAGAGAATGGAAGATTTACTATCTTTATGAAGTGGCCCTATGCCATATGTCACAACATTCAAATGCCATATTGTTAATTGATACAGGTTTCATGTGAAAGAGTATGATCAATATCTAAAAACTCAAAATTCTGGAGTGGTTGTAGTAGGTGAGACCGGTGAAGAACAAAACCAAGTGAATTATTATGGAGAGTTAACCGAGGTTCTTGAATTACAATTAGTTGGGGGAAGAGAAGTGATTTTATTCTGATGTATGTGGTTTGATGTGTATGATCAAAAGAGGGGAGTTAAAATAGATGAATATTGTTTGTAAGTGTTAACCGTCGGCGATATTTGAAAATAAATGAGCCATTTGTATTAGCTAGTCAAGCATCACAAGTATTTTATGCTATCGATCATTCCAATAAAGTTTGGCACATAGTGCAAAAGGTTCAACCTCTTGATTCTTTTGATAATTTGGAAAAAAAAAGATGATGACTTAGAAGAATTAGATAACTCTACACAAGTGAAAAGAAAAAGAACTCATTAAGGTTTGGAGCTTTGTCATGCTTTCATTTACTTTATTATTTTATAATGGTAATGATTATTTATAGTATTTATATGAAAATTTGTTTAATGCACTTGGTTTTTAATGTTACCTTGATCTTAGTATAGTAGTAATGGTTCATGTTCTGAAAATTGTAATCCGGCTTCAACAACATCTTTCTTACATGTTGTCCATTCCCCTTTCTGTATCACATTTTATAATTTTTAGCATAGAATGATGGTAGTCCTTCTGAGTCTTCTACTTCAACTGTTATGCCTGCTTATCCATTTGGATAGTTCGGATAGTAGACTGATGATGTGAACAAGCAGGTGGCATTGTGTTGTGGTATTTTCCAGCTGGAATAATAATGTTTTTAAGTATGTTTTATCATCTGAACTCTATCTGTAGTGACAATATGTTTGTGTTTTCAAGTTTGTGTGTGTGTGTTTTTAAGTTTCATTGTTAAGAACTCTATGTTTATGTACTAATAAACCACCTGTGTTAAGAACTTTATGTTATGTACTAGTAAGCTACCTGTGTTTTGTATAATAAATAAATGTGTGTGTTTATAATAAATCTTGGGTTTTATGTGTGTTTTAATCACATGAAGCAGGATATGTACTTGCACTTATTTTACAAAAAAAAAAAAGGTTAAAATTGGACTCAGTTGTTGGATTATTGCCATTTGTAAAGATTGTGTTGTTTGATATAATCAATTACTTCATCAGTTGTCAAGTATTTCACTGATAACCCTTTTGAGATGCAGTCCCTGATATATGAATGAAAAGTTAGCTTGTACACCATTTTTATTCAAGATTCATTTCATGTCATTCTAGCTATTCAGATCGATGATTTTCTTACCTTAGTCCCGTTGAAATGATCCATCTGTATCACATTAATAATTTCAGAACTTGATACCTAAAACATAACTACTGGATCATTATCCAAATTCTTTTAATTATTTGGAAATAATGATCAATTTATATCAAAGAGCATAATTGACTTACTTTAAACTTTGCAGGTCCAGTTGGATATGATAAGGCAGAAAAAATGACTAAAGTTTATCGAGATGTTCAGAGAAGTGATACTAGTATATATTACTTTGTTTTGTGTAATTCTTTCTCGTTGTTAGTTGGCTTGAAGTTTTGTTTTGTTTTAATATTATAATTTGCAGGTCAATTAAATTCTAAAAAGGCTAAAAAAATTATTGAAGTGATTGCAGATGCTACGAGAAATGAAACTAGTATGTATATTCTTCCGTGTGATATTTTATTTTCTTTATGTTACTGGTAAAACAGCCGAAAAGTTATTTTTCATATGTTATTTGACATCTGGTGCTTCGTTATTATTTTTTTCACTTGTACTAACCATATTAACCTCCACTGATTCTTAATTCATTAATTGTGAATTTCTGATTAAAAGTTTCTAAGAATGAAAAGTCACTGATTTGGGATCTTAATATCACGACCCGAAAGCACCCCTTAGAAGTTAGGGAAAACCTTCGAATCATGACCTGGCGTACTTGACCCCTTTGGGGTCTCGTACAAGCCCTCTAACTAGCATTCATAACATAAAACATGAAAAGTAGTACGGAATTAAAACTTTTCACGATAATAATAATAGAAGAAGTCTTTTCATAAATACTAGGAGATCTTATCGTCACAAGCCAACTTAAAGACACAACTTAGAATCTTAGGGACACGACCCTTTACAATAAAAGTAAATACATTTTTTTAGTCTTAATAAAGGAACTAAGAAACATAAAACTGTGTCCTCGAATATATGAGGACATACCCAATTCTTGAGAGATAGAGTTCCTAAGCTTCGACTTCGATCCTCCCAAAAAGTTTCCAACCTATACTCATAAGGTATAAAAAGTATGGGGTTAGTACAACAATGTACTAAGTATGACATATG
This sequence comes from Solanum lycopersicoides, assembly GCA_022817965.1. Lineage (NCBI taxonomy): Eukaryota > Viridiplantae > Streptophyta > Magnoliopsida > Solanales > Solanaceae > Solanum > Solanum lycopersicoides. The sequence goes on from JAJJBR010002397.1 coordinate 89,591, forward strand.
CAAAAAAATATACGAAAAGGGACATTTTAGTAAAATAGCTTTTCATGCAATTTGAGTATAATATTCATGAATTTAGAAATAAACCAACATAAGAATTGACGATCAACACTTTACGGCAACTTTACTAAAACTTAGAGTAAACAAAGAGGAACATTACAATGAACTTACTAAACTTATGGTAAAATTGAATAAAGCATTACAGTGAACATTTTGAATTCTTACAATGAAGACCTTACAGTGAATGGCACGGTCCAAGTCATATGAACTCTTTTTCCTTTGAAGTTGCCCTAACCCAAGGTTATCCTAAGACTCCCTAAGGTGAGCTAAGAAGGGATATTAATTACCCCTCCCTTCAAAGCACACCAAAGCGACCCTTAAAACTACCAAATCTTAGGCTTACATTGTTGGAAATCAAATCCACGCCCTTGGCTAACATATGCAAAACACTCATCGAAATATAGGTCACACCAAGTGCAATGTGAGAGTAGCATCCCATACTACCACTCCCACTTAGCGCTCCTAATGGATTCCATTTACTCAAGTACTCCACAATAATCATCCATAACACTACACCATAGTACTCATTCACACGGATTTCATGAAGGTACTTTTCTCCCATAGTAGGTATAGGTCACACCAAGTGCAATGTGAGAGTAGCATCCCATACTACCACTACCACTTAGTGATCCTAATGGGAAACTAATGTGGATTGAGCACTTCACGACATACATACACAATATCAACAATATACAAGTTAATTAGTTTCAAATCAATTCTTTTGTGGGAGTTAGCTTAACGGACAAAGACCATGAGAGCTCGACATGGAATCTCGATATTAACCCCTATCGGATGAGGGATCCTTACTTGCCTAGTGTAAGGTCATGCTTCTTAGCATTTACATGGCTTTTCCAATAGCTACACCTATGCGGGCACATAGTTAAGGGATAAGGAGATTCTTACTAAGTAACTCAGTTTCTACTAACGAGGAGTACTCATCTCAAGAGGTACTTTGGATTACAACATCTCAACTCACGAAGTGCAATCCACCTCTCCTTCATATCCTCTCGGTGCTAGGCATAAATCCCCACGGATTTATCAACATAATAGTCTATCTTAGAAAGCTCACTAGGAAATGGAGAGGTTGCTACTAGACGCTACATCTCAACTCACGAAGTGTGTCCAACTCAAGATTCCCCTTTTTTGCTCAACTTGGCATAATACATTCTTTAAAGTGTGTGTGTGTACATGTGCACACCTTGCATATAAGCATCATCTCATTATCAACAAGTTCTACACATACTTTAACCTTGATTCATCAAGTTACACACTCTACATGCTTCTCAAAATCATATATTTCATTTAGACATACACTAGGTCAAACATGCAATTCAAACTACATCAAACACAATAGAAGACCCATTTCCGATATATATATTCATTTCACATATTATACCTTCAAGATTACGCACTCAAAACATACTAAATAACACCAAGTTCATCAATTAGCACCGCCTCCCATAAGGTGGACCATACCACTCAAATAACAATTCATAATAAGAACTATACAATGAGAGAAACTCATCAACAAATCAAACCATCATTACCCATAAGCAATTTATCAATATTTCACCATATTAAGTCCCTTAAGGAAGTAGCTACACCAACATGACAATTACAAGAAGACCCAAGTTCCCTACTCAAATCATGCTCACATAATCCATTTTCAAGCCAAAAGTTTAAGTATGCATAAACAATAGTTTCATGGAGTTTTAACACCAAAATCATCAATTCAAACCAAGATAAGTACATTTAAACCATTAGAACTTAAATACAAGAGGACCCATACTAGAAATCAAAGTTAGAAGAAGTTGGAATTTAGAAACCCTTTTGAAAGCCATTTTGGAAGTTGGTTCTTGAATGAAAAGATATTCAAGAATGGATACCATACCTCACTAAGCAAGCCAAAAACCAAGAGTTTTTTTTTGAAGAGACACGTCCAACCAGCCCTCCTATCCTTCCTTGACCTCTAGCTTCCCAATGGAGTCTTGAGAGAGTTTGTCTTTAGAGAGAGTTTGAATTTAGAAATGAGGGTGTCTTGTCTAGGTCTAGGGTTTAAAACTAATTTAATGTAACCTAACAATACCAAAATTATACACCTAGGGTCTTAAACGACTTGGTGTGCATTTACATAAAACACCCCAAGTTGGCAGCCACTTAACAGGCATTGGCAGGTCTCACCGATGAGACCTTCACCAACGGACCGTCAAGGGTCCAACAGACCGTTGGCGGGGTTTCGTTGGTGGAAACTTAGCTTCCAAATGGAGCATGGCCAAAACCCCAACTTACTGTTCCAAGCGACGCCCTAGGTCGACGGATTATCGAGGGACCAACGGACCGTCCCTAGGGTCGTCGATGGCCACTGATTATGGCAGACTTTGCCCAAGTCTTGGGCTCTTCATCTAGGGCCCCTTGTGGGTCCTAGGTGGGGTCGTGCCTGGACGTTAAACCCCTAAACTAAGTCATCTAGATCTTAGGGACATCTCATGCAAGTTTCAAGTAAAACGAACACGTAAAACTCATCCAACCACACCAAGACACACAAGTACATTCTAAGGCATACCATCCAAATGTCATGGACGTTCCTGGTCGATTGAACTCCAAACTTAACCAAACTTTGCACACTACCTAAGGTAACTAAACTAACTCCGTTTAACTTAAAGTCAACTCAAGAGACAACCATGAGGATCTAGTTCACCTTAGTTCATTTTGGGGCGTTATACTTAAGCTTTCCAAAATTTATTCCACTGCTAGTTGCCCATTTCTATATCACATTTTTTTGGCAACTTCAGGCCTTATCTCTTGCAATGGGCAATGTTAGGCCTATTTTGTCTAGGTGTCACTTGGTTTGGAACTGGTTATTGGTACTTTTCGAAAACTAGATAGAATGTTATTTTGCATATTTGGGCTTACAGATCTAAAAAGACAAGGTCATTGTATACAATAATATTTTCAAAATTTGACACCTAAACGAGTAAATTTATATCAAAGAGCATAGTTGACTTACTTTAAAATTTGCAGGTCCATGTGAATATGATAGGACAACCAATGTGAGGGGAACAAACATTTGTAAGAAAGTTCTGCGATTAAGACCTGGAGAAAAGTTAAAAGTCACTTTGTATCAAAATCGAGTAGTTGGGCCGAATCACACCTTATTTACGAGAAACATGGGTTTGCTAGTTTGTGATCGTAATATGTGCCCGATGCGGGTACACTCATGGATGGATATCGAAGAGCACAAGCTTGAGCATGTGTGGGCAGCTGTTAGAGTAAGAATTATAACATTAACCCTAATATCTTCCAATTCCTTGGTTTCCATGTGTAGTAAATCATTACATCCCATATTGCTACATAGATTTTCTATTGTGTTTGCTTCTATTTTCTTGTTCTAAGCAATTTTTTCTAGTTTTCCAACCAGAGGATAAATTTAATTATGCTTTGGTTGAATAAATTTTTTCTAAGTAAGATATGCTTCCCAAAGACTGTTTTTGATCCCTATAACTCCTTTACTCCTCCTTTACTCCTGGTGGCTAATTACGTATGTTTCACTCTGTCAACTAGTACTTTATGTTTTGGTAGTAATCAATTATCCCAGTTTTTAGAGATGTTAACATTCTTCGATATATACCAACAACAATATGTAGGTGGTATGTCATCTCATGTATGGACATATTACTTCATATACAGTACATGTGTCCATGTTATCCCAAACAATCACAGGTGTCTTTCTATGATTGGCAATACCTCCCCATATAAAGTTCTGATGATACTTCTCTCTATTTCAGGAAAAGTTTGACTGTGATAACATGAATGATCAAAGAGATAATGTTTTGGAAAATATGAGAAAACTTTGGAACAATTGGAGAGGATCTCTGCACTGGAATATGAAACCAAATCATTGCACCAGTTTCTAAAAGATGTTCCAACAGGAGTAGACAAAAATGATTGGGAATTGTTAGTGAAGGAACATTTTTTCTCTGATAAGTTTAAGGTATGATTGCATAGCTGATGAATATAATTTTATATCCAAGTCACATATGATAACTCTTTTGGAATAGTTCTTTTGATTAAATGATTTCATTTGTGATCAAGAGGATGCAAATTTAAGTAGTTACAAAATTTAATTTCAGAATACAAATAGAACCATTAAACAAGCTTGTGATAATTTTAGCTTGTGTTAATGCAGAACTCAAATACAAGAAACACAATAACCGGTCTAAGTTGTGTATGCCTCATCGTACGGGTCGCAAGCCTATAAGAGAGATTATTTATGAACTGGTAAATAAATCATGAAACCCTACAAGGAAACCTCCTTTTTGTATAAAAGATCTTATAGTACTTACCTTCTTTTTTTTTGTTAAGGGAGGCAAAGATGGTAATCCACCAAACATGTCAACTATCTTCTTTGAGACTCGTAAAAAGGGAAATTAGCTTTTCGAACCAGAAACAAATGAAAAATATGTATGTTCATCGTTAAATTTAATTTAACATTTTCAATCTGGATTTATTCATTGAAATAATTTAAAAAATTCTTGTATTTTATAGGCTGAAATTCAAGAGCTTGTACAATCTGAACCATCTCTTACCAATATTGAAGTAGTGAAACGTTACTTTGGACCTCAATGCAAAAGTCATGCCTTGATTTGGCAGTGGGATAACCACTAAGGAGTTTAAAGGTGGTAGTACTTCTAAGGCTGTGTTTTTGGAAGAACTGAAAACAACTCGAAAAGAAAAGGAATCACTGCAAAAGCGTATTGATATTCTAGAGAGTAAATATGATCGCCTTGAAAGTATATTGGTTCGTCAGCATCCATCACCTCAATCACCTCCACCAGGTTAGCAAACTTTTCATTAGCTATGCCATGATGTGTACTTTTCAATGAATTTAGTGATGTCATTAAAAAATGCTCATCTTTGGTAAGGGCTTTGCTAATGAGTGGTCTGTCTTTCTATGGTAAGTTGATTTTAGAAGGAAGGCAGACTTTAGTTGTACTACTTTCAATGATTAAGGAGACTACATGCTTATAGATCATATCTTTGTCTCAATTCCTATGTTCAGAACTGAGTTCCTTTCCTACATGTTCACCTTAGTATTTGTGTTGCGTGTTAAATCTTTATTGTGTTATAGTTTTTGAATAATGAACTGTAAATTTGTTGAACTTGTTGAATTTTGTAAATGTGAAGGATGGTTATCTCATTTTAGTTTATCTCCATAATAAGGTTCACAGTCACATGAATGAATTTTGTGTAGCCTATATAGTTCAATAGTAGAGCCTGCTGGTGGCTTTCTCCAAATGCTAAGACACTGTTGGATCCTCTTTTCAGCAATAAAGGTGATGTATGGAACATACATTGTACATTTGCTTCGAAAAATGAGAGAGATAATTGATGTTGTATGATATAATTTCTTTATAAAACTTGTAAAAAGTCAAACATGTTGGGTCTCGTATAAAAATGATATTCTTCACTTGGACTAAATGAAAGCAATCTGCAAAAGACATAATTAGAATGCTTTTCCCCCATGTATTTTGGTTGAGTTTTGTTATAAATGATTGATTTATATGTTTTAAAAGTTACACGTTATAGAAAACCGGCATTTTGTGATGAATTGACCTCAAATTGTGTTTTTTTAAACAGATTATGAAGAATGTGATGAAGATTAAACGTCTTAGCTTGTTGAAGAACTGTGGAGCCAACTGAAAAGAAAGATATATTAAATTTTATTGTTGGTGTAGATCTAGAGACGTTTTAACCTATATATATATGCAGTTATTTCATTTTCTCAATATTAGGATTCGATAGACGCCGAACATGTGTGTTTTATAATATTTATGTCGAACATCTATGATGTTTAGATCTTATGTTGAATATGTTTCTTAGATATTGTGTTGAACACATATTTGTATTTAAGTTTTTCAGTATGTTTTCGTTCATAGAAAAACATATTAAGAAAGTTTATATTAAATTTATTATTGCTTGTGTTGACAAAAAAAGATATTAAGATCCGGAAGTGTAAAAGTAGTGTAATCAAGAAAAGAATGTGACCACTGAAAGTACTTGTAACGACTAGAAATTATGGTTTTACTTCAACATATTAACGACCAAATGACTATCAACGAAGGGAATTTATAGTCGTTGTTAGTAAATGTGGCGACCAGATTTATGGTTGTCGCTAAGTAATATCTAACGACCGGCTATGCATTCTGGTCGTTAACCTTTAACGACGGAGCTTTTAACGATTGGTGACGATCAATTTTTTTCCGGTCGTTATAGACCTTTAACGACTGGACATGGATTTTTAACGACCGGATTTGCTTTCGTTAAAAGTCATTTTTATTGTAGTGACTAAACCATAGATTTTCAATCAAAAATCGTAATCTCTAAAACCTATAATCTAAAAAAAACTAAACTCTAACCCTAATCGTATCCCTAACATGAACCCTAACCCTAACCCTAAACCCTTAACCCTAAACCCAAAGCCCAAAATACCAAAGCCCTAACATTAAACACTAAATCATAGATATTACAACACAAATCCTTAACCCCAAACCCTAAAACCTAAAAAACAACCTAAACCCTAACCTAACCCTAACATTAACCCCCTAACCCTACCATAAACCTTAAACCCCAAGCCCAAAATAAAAAAAACCAAATATTAATCACTAAACCATTGATATTAAATCTCAAATCCTAAACTCTAAACCCAAAAACCTTTTTAAAAAAACAAAATGTAACCCTAAACCCATAACCCTATACACAAAGCCCAAAACACCAAAACTCTAATATAAAACACTAAACCATAGAAATTACAATCAAATCCTTAACCCAAACCGTTAAACCTAAAAAACAACCTAAACCCTAACACTAACCATAATATAAACCCTAAACCCCAAGCCCAAAATACCAAAACCCAAGCATTATACACTAAACCATTGATATTAAACCCAAATCCTAAACCATATACCAAAAAACCTAAAAACCCCAAAACCCTAACTCTAACCCTAACCCTAACCTTAACCCTAACCATAAACCCAAAACCCTAAGCCCAAAAAACCAAAACCCAAACATGAAATACTAAACCATAGATTTTAAACCTCAAATGTTACACCCTGAACCATAAAAACCTAAAAAAACCTACACCCTAACCCTAACCCTAAACCCTAAACCGTAAGTCAAAAAAAAATTCTAAGTGCAAAATACGAAATCTAAACATTAAACACTAAACCATAGATTTCAAACCTTAAATCCTTAACCAAAAACCCTAAAACCTAAAAAAAACTAACCCTAATTTTAACCGAAACCCTAACCCTAACCTTAACCCTAACACTAACACTAAACCATTAACCCAAAACCCCAAGCCCAAAATACCAAAACCCAAACATTAAACACTAAACCACAAAATTTTAAATCAAAAATCCTAAACCCCAAAACCTAAAACCTAAAAAACAACTAAACCCTAACCTTAACCCTAATCCTAACCCTAAACCTAAACCTAAACTATAAACACAAAACCCTACGCCCAAAATACCAAAACCCAAAGATTAAATACTAAACCATATATTATAAACCTTAAATGCTAAATTGCGAACCATAAAACCGGAAAACAAAACCTACATCCTTACCCTAATCCTAGCCCTAACCCTAACCCTAACACTAAACCTTAAAACCTAAACCCTAAGTCCAAAAAGAAAAGTCCCATAAAAATACCTAAGTCCAAAATACGAAAATCCAAACATTAAACACTAAACCATAGACTTTAAACTCAAATCCTAAACCGTAAACCGTAAAACCTAAAAAAAAAACTAAACCCCAACCCTAACCCTAAGCTTAACCCTAACCCTAACCCTAAATCATTAACCAAAATCCCAAACCCAAAATACCAAAAACCCAAACATTAAACACTACACCATAAATTTAAACCAACAATACTAAACCCCAAAACCAAAAGCCTAAAAAAAAAAAAAATAACCTAATACGAGTCCTAACCATAACCCTATCCTTAACTCTAACCCTAAACCCTAAACCCTCCAAAGCACAATTTATAAAACTAACATTAAACACTAAACCATAAATATTAAAACTCAAATCCTTAACCCCAAACCCTAAAACCTAAAAAACAAACTAAACCCTAACCCTAACCCTAACATTAACCCTAACCCTAACTCTACCATACAACTTAAACCCCAAGCACAAAATACCAAACAAACATTGAACACTAAACCATTGATATTAAACCTCAAAACTTAAATCCTATACCTAAAAACCTAAAAAAAAAAACTAACCCTAACCCTAACCTTAACCCTAACCCTACCCATAAACAATAAACCCAAAATCGTAAGTCCAAAATACTAAAACCCAAACATTAAATACTAAACCGTAGATTTTTAACCTCAAATGATAAACCTGAACCACAAAACCTAAAAAAACCTACACCCTAACCCTAACCCTAAACCCTAAACCCTAAACCCTAAGTCCAAAAGAAAAAAAAGTCCAAAATACGAAAATCCAAACATTAAACACTAAACCATAGATTTTAAACCTCAAATCCTATACCACAAACCCTAAAACGTAAAAAAAGCTAAAAACTAGCCATAACCCTAACCCAAACCTTAAACCATAAACACGAAACCCTAAGTCCAAAATACCAAATACCAAACATTAAATACTAAACCATATATTTTAAACCTCTAATTCTAAACCGTGAACCATAAACCCTAAGAAAAAACTACACCCTAACCCTATCCCTAAGCTTAAACCCTAAACCCTAAACTCTAAGTACAAAAAAATAAAGAATAAAAAAACAAAGTTTAAAATACGAAAACTAAACATTAAACACTAAACCATAGATTTTAAACCTAAAATCCTAAACCAGAAACCCTAAAACCTAAACCCTAGCCCTAACCTTAACCCTAACCCTAACCCTAAACCATTAACCCAAAACCCAAAGCCCAAAATACCAAAACCCAAAAGCTAAACACTAAACTATATATTTTAAACCAAAAATCCTAAAACCCAAAACCTTAAACCTAAAAAAAAAACTAAACCGTAACCCTAACCCTATCCCTAACTTGAACCCTAACCCTAACTCTATCCATAACCCTAACTCTAAACCCTTAACCCAAAATCCCAAAACCTAACATTAACACTAAACGATAGATATTACAGCACAAATCCTTAACCCCACTCCCTAAAACCTAAAAACAACCTAAAACATAAACCTGATCCTAAAATTAACCCTAACCCTAACCCTACCATAAACCCTAAACCCCAAGTCCAAAATACCCAAAACCAAACATAAAACACTAAACTATTGATATTAAACCTCAAAGCCTAAACCCTAAACCCAAAAACCTAAAAAACCCAAAAACCTAACCCTAACCCTAACCGTAAACCATAAACCCAAAACCCTAAGCCCAAAATACCAAAACCAGAACAATAAATACTAGACCATAGATTTTATACCTCAAATGCTAAACCCTGAATCATAAAACCTAAAAAAACATACATCCTAACCCTAACCCTAACCCTAACCCTAACCCTAACCATAAACCCTAAACCCTAAATCCTAAGTCCCAAAAAAAAACTCTAAGTCCAAAAGACGAAAACCCAAACATTAAACACTAAACCAAATATTTTAAACCTTAAATCCTAAACCACAAACCCTAAAACCAAAAAATAATCTAAACACTAACACTAACCCAAACACAAACCGTAACACTAACCTTAACCCTAACCCTAATCCTAAACTATTAACCCAAAACCCCAAGCCCAAAATCTCAAAACCAAAACATTAAACACTAAACCATAGATTTTCAACTAAAAATCCTAACTCTAAAACCTAAAATCTAAAAAAAAAAAAAAATAAACCCTAACCCTAATCGTATGCCTAACATGTACCCTAACACTAACCCTATCCCTATCCCTAACCCTAAACCCTTAAACCTAAACCCAAAGCCCAAAATACAAAAGCCCTAACATTAAACACTAAATCATAGATATTACAACACAAATCCTTAACCCCAAACCCTAAAACCTAAAAAACAACCTAAACCCTAACCGTAACCCTAACATTAACCCTAACCCTAACCCTACCATAAACCCTAAACCCCAAGACAAAAATACCAAAACCCAAATATTAATCAGTAAACCATTGATATTAAATCTCAAATCCTAAACTCTAAACCCGAAAACCTTTTAAAAAAGCCAAAATCGTAACCTTAAACCTATCCTTAACCCTATTTTTAAACCCTTAACCCTAAACACAAAGCCCAAAACACCAAAACTCTAATATTAAACACTAAACCATAGAAATTACAACTCAAATCCTTAACCTCAAACCGTTAAAACTAAAAAACAACCTAAACCCTAACCCTAACCATACCATAAACCCTAAGCCCCAAGCCCAAAATACCAAAACCCAAACATTATACACTAAACCATTGATATTAAAACTCAAATACTAAACCCTATACCAAAAAAACTAAAAAACCCAATACCCTAACCCTAACCTTATCCCTAACCTTAACCCTAACCCTAACCCTAAATCATGAAGCCAAAACCCTAAGCCCAAAATACAAAAGCCAAACTAGTTCTCTCTCTAATTTCACTCTCTTACCCAAATTGCTCTACAATCTAAAGATCGTTACAGTTCCAAGGGATAGTTTAGCCTGGCTGAATAGGCGCGTGAACCGTCGTTGGTACCGTCTAGGCCGCCAGAACAGTTCCAACAGGGACGCTATGTGAATGAGAACTCAGTAAGGCAAGAACCCCTCTTAGTTTCGAAACATAACTCAGCGATTTTGCAGCTCAAAGATATGGTAAATAGGGCGAAGTCGCGAGGAGAAACGAAGAAGGAACACGAGAATATTTCACCGGAATCTATTAGATTAAATCAAAAACTGCAACAAACTTGGAACATATCTACACAACATGAGCTACAACATACTAGTCAATCAAGGAATTTTAACCATCCAATCGATGGAAAGGATGAGGCGCAATTCGGGGTAAGTGCAGACGGAAGTCGTGATAGTCAACCCCAAAATCAGACCCTTTATCGAACACATATGCCAGAAATCTCTAATGGGGTTTTCTCACAAGGGAATGATGTTCATCTAACTGCGATTTCTAGTAGAATCTAGGTCAAAATTTGAAAAATAGAATCGCTGGTGAACAGTTTGAACAGCAAAAAAGAGATGATAATGAAAGCTTAAAATCAAATAACGTGCATAAGAATTCGCATTCTACATAGGGAGTAGAACAACTACATCAACAATATAAGTCACCTGAAAAGGCAAAAAGGGATACAAATGAAAAGAGGAGTACAGGAGCGCAAGAAAAGGCATTAACAATGAATGAAGGTGGGATACCAATGAATGTCATAGATTTAGAAATTCCTTCGCAAAGTTCAACAGTGGGTAACACGAGGGATAAAAGTCATCACAAAGGTAGAACAACACAATCACAAGGGCAAGATATGGAAAGGGAAGAAGCTGGTAGGAATCAGAGACAAGATAAACAATAGAGCTAGAAGGATCAAAGCATGGAACTACAACAGTCAGGTAAGCTCCCTATCACTACTAGTGTTGTTAATGACCTCAATAATCGTACTAGTGCTGGCCATGTGCATAATCATGCCATGGGAACTGCTTCTATGAATGCTAAAGATAGAAGTCAGGATGATATAAATGAGAAAGTAGGGGTAATGCAGCAGGCTGAAAATGGGAAGGGTGGTGATCTCAATGCTTACCATAGAGAGTTTCCAAAAATCTCTAGTAATTTTGACAAACGAACCCCCGCATCTATAACTTACAACCAAAATGCTAGCATCCCCAAACCTGTCGAGAATAACAATGCTAAAACTCAAAGTAATAATAAGCAAGATCAGGTCCCTGAACCACCTCCTTACACTGTGATTCAAACTCTGGCAGCTAGACTGAGACAAATCCATGAAGCTCAAAGTCCTAATATAGTGCTAAAAACCAAACCTAGACAAACCACAAAACAGGGGCAACAAGATGTAATATTTTACATGCATGATTATATGCATACCCTTACAGTTGACTGCAAATATACTTTGGTTGGGAAGTTTATCACTATTATGCCTAAAGTGGAGCTGATTAGAAAAATCTTCATCCAACAAACTAAGCTTAATGTGGTGGTGGTGGTGGTGGTGGTGGTGGGTTAAAATTGCTCACTATAATGCCAAACATGTTTTCATTGATCTCCAAAATGAGCTTGACTACAACACTGTTTGGACTCAACAGAGAATGACCATAGATTGGAAACTAATGAGGATTCGGGCTTGGACTCCTTTCTTTACCCCTGTAGAAGAGACTCCTATCGTACCAGTTAGGATTCTACTTCCTGGATTACCCTGGCATTCTTCAAAAAACCTTCCTCATCCCTCTTCTAGAAACTGTAGGAAAGGTGCTTTACTTGGACACAACATCCATCAAGAGATCAAGGGCAGGGATGGCTAAATTCAAGATGCAAATTGACCTAACCAAACCTAGACCTAGGCATGTGTGGATTGGTCTTGATAATGATGATGATACCATAGGTGTTTGGCAGCCTATTCAATATGAGAATATCCCCCCCTACTGTGAATATTGTAGACATCAAGGTCATTATGTAGAAGAATGCAAAGCCAGGATGAGAGATAAGGAGTATAGACAAAGGAAGGAACAGGAGAATGACAAGAGGAATATAAATAAAGAAAAATATAATAACAAAGGACATGAAGTAATGCAGAACAAAACAAAGGAAGGTATGGATCAATAGCAGTAAAAAGCTAAAGAAAGTGGTAAGCAACAACAACCAATGCAGCAAAAAGAGGAGGAATGGCACACTCAAAGGAGAAGAAATCAAAAAGCCCAAGAGGAGATAGGACAAAAAGCTGTTTGGAGGCCTACTTCAACTTCAGAGCTTGCAGCAAAATATAACCAACAGAACCAAGTCCAACAGGCAGGTATGACTACTAATCATTATAACAATATCTTTAATAAACTAACCATGCAGGAAGAGGATCTTAACAGAACAGAAGAAAAATTAGGAGAGAAACACAAGGCAGGGAAATCAAGACATGGAGCAAATGAGAAGCAGACCAAACCAACAACAACTGAAGCACCAAAAAGAAGGGAGAAATAACAATGCAGGTATCATAGCTGAAAACTCTATCTCTAGTAAACTACAAATAAATGAGATTATGATGGATGTAGCTGATCGAGGTATGGAAGGGGGATGTCAGGAGAACATTAAAACATGTAGGAAGGGGGAACCAAAGGGGGGAACCTATCTCATGATGGGCATGAGGAGGAATACACTGACCTAAACTCTAACCTTAGAGACCAAAATAGCAGGAAAAAGAAACAAAAATAGGACACACAGAAGATTCATGAAAATGAACAACAAATTGAAAACAGGCCCACAAGCAACAAGGATGTTCACAAGGGAAAACAAAATAGGGAATCTTAAGGCATGGTGTCTCAAAACAGGAATAACAGTGAAAAGGAGATGGGCAATAATGTTACTAAAGGTAATGTAGAAAATACCCAAAGAGCAAAAACAAACCTAGCAAACAAAAAAGAGATGTTGCCAAGAGAAAACTGAACAAACAACAAGATGCAGTTCATGAAAACCAACAGGAAAGGAGAGTGGAAACAGGAAATGAGTTTGTGGAGGGGGATAGTCAACAGGGACAGAATAACACTTTGGATCGGACCAAAATTTTGACACCACCTCCTAGGGCACCACCATATAAAGAACATGGCAACTTCCAAGTCAATACTGTCCCTTTGATTGATGAATATGAGGTTATCAACTCAGAAGATGAAGTGGACAGGAATAATCAATATGTGCAGAACCCGATGATGATGATGAGACTAGTGATGCTTTGATAAGAGCATTTAGTCCTCAAAATGATCAGGACATGGAAGAGGAAATTTAACAGGTGACTCAAAATCAAGGTTTATCTCCAAGAGGATTGAAGCATCACAAATTTCATTTCCAAAATCAGGATATAAAAACTGTCACTGCTGGCAGACCAAACACAAGGCTTTTCTCCTCTAGAGTTTCCCAATGATTAGTACAATCATATAGAATGTGAGGGGGAACAACACTCAGGGAGTCATGGAAAGAATCAAAATGTTCAAGAAAATGCACCACTTAGCCATTATTGCTATCCTTGAGCCTTTTGAAGATAGTGTTAATATGATGAATTTCAAGAATCAACTAGCCATGGACAATGCAGTAACCAACTGCCGTGGTAAAATATGGATATTCTGGAATGGTGATGTTGACTGTGATTTTAGAGATCAGGATGAGTAGCAAATTACCTGTGATTTTAATCACAATGAAGTTCAAAAACAATTTACCATGACATTTGTCTATGCCAAATGTAAAGAATACCTAAGAAAACCTCTATGGGATAAAACGGTCCAACAAGTTGAGATAGAGGACAAACCTTGGTGTTCAGTGGGGGATTACAGTGTTATAACTTCTACTGAGGAAAAATTAGGGGGAATTCCATACAATATCAGAAATTTTTTGGATTTCATTGCGATTATTGAAGCATGTGGACTGATGGACATTGGATTTAGTGGCCAAAAATACACTTGGTCCAATAATAGAGGCATCACTCAAAGAATCTGGAAGAGACTTGACAGAGGTCTTATAAATGATACTTGGCTGGAAACAATGCCCCAAACCACTATTACTCACCTTTCTTCCACTGTTCTGATCATTGTCCACTGTTATTGGACATAATCAACAATAAAGGGAGTCACACCAAGTACTTCAAATTCCTTAACTATTAGGTGGATAGCCCTAACTTCATAGGAACTGTGAAAGCTTGTTGGAGAGGGAGGTGACTGGAAATAATATGTGGAGATTCCACCAAAATATGAAAACACTCTCTAACACTCTAAGTAATTGGTCCAAAAATAAATTTGTAGACATCTTCCTGAAAGCTAGAGAGTTTGAAGGAAAGGTTAAAGGTGCTGAGGAAAATTTGATCCAAAACAACTGTGATACCAACAGAGAGACTCTACATGAACTAAATGCCAAGTATATTAGATATCTCAAGTTGGAGGATTCCATTATGAAACGAAAATCTCAGTATCAATGGTTCAAGTAGGTGGATACAAATTCTAAATTCTTCCATTCCTGGATAAGGGGTAGAAGGAGAAAACTTGTTCATTCACAGAATTCAAGAAAATGGGGAATGGATCTAGGGAGATGAAAACATTGGTAAGGCTGCCTGTGAATACTTTCAACAGATGTTTACAGGGATAACAAAAGTATCAATGAAGAAAACCTTGAATGCATCCCTAGAATGGTAAATCAGGAGCAAAATAACAGGCTTACTTCTCATCCTACTATGACAGAATTACAAGAAGTGGTCTTCTCCATGAATCCTCAATCTGCAGCAGGGCCAGATGGCATGAATGGGTATTTTTTCCAAAAATGTTGGCACATTATCAATCAAGACCTGATGGGAGTGGTTTTGGCCTTTTTCAGTGGCCAAGAAATCACTAAGTACTTTTCTCACTCCTGTATTGTTCTTGTACCCAAGGTGAGTAACCCTAACAAGCTGAAAGAGTCTAGGACTATTAGCCTGAGCAATTTCATTAGTAAAATCATCTCCAAGCTGTTGAGTACAAGATTGAGTCCTATTCTACCTAGTTTGATCTCCCTCAATCAGTCTGGTTTTGTGAAGGGTAGAAGTATAACTGAAAATATCATGTTGGCTCAGGAAATCATCCACCAGATTAAAAAGCCTAACATAGGTAGTAATGTCATTATAAAGCTAGATATGGCTAAGGCCTATGACAGAGTATCTTGGGCTTATATATGTCTGGTCCTAAGGAAGATGGGTTTTGAGGAAACATTCATAGATATGGTGTGGAGAACCATGGCTAATAATTGATATTCTATCATAATTAATGGAAAAAGATTTGTTTTTTTCCAGTCATCTAGGGGCCTCAAGCAAGGTGACCCCCTTTCCCCTGCCCTATTTATTTTAGGTGCGGAGATGCTTTCTAGATCCTTAAATGGTTTACAAAATCATCATGACTACCATGATTTTTTCATAAAAGGAAGGGGCCCCAGGTGAACCACTTGAGTTTTGGTGATGATACCATCCTGTTTACTTCAGGAAGAGCTAAATCTCCCCAACTCATCATGCAGACTCTCAAAAGTTATGAAGACACATCAGGGCAAATGATCAACTGTGAAAAAAGTCACTTCATGGTACATCAAAATGTGTTTGACAGTACAAAAGAAAAAATTAAAAGGATCACAGGTTTCAAGCTCAGACATGGTATTATCACATATCTGGGATGTCCACTTTTTGTGGGCAGTCCTAAGATTTCCTATTTTTCTGACCTTGTAAATAAAGTGATTTGCAGGATTACAGGATGGCAAACTAAGCAATTAAACTATGGTGGCAGAGCTGTGTTGATTAAACATTTCCTTCAAGCTCTTCCCATTCATTTACTCTCTACTATTACTCCTCCCTCCACAGTTCTCAAGCAAATACAGATGTTGATGGCGAACTTCTACTGGGGATGGAAAAGTGATAAGAAGAAATACCATTGGGCCTCTTGGAAAATCGCAGCTACCCTACTGATGAAGGAGGGGTAGGAATGAGTAACTTGAAAGATGTGTCCTTAGCATTCCAATATAAGCAATGGTGGATCTTTAGGACTAAGCACACACTGTAGGGAGATTTCATAAAAGCCAAATATTGCCAAAGGTCAAACCCCATCTGCAAAAAATGGGACTTTGGGGATTCTTTTAATTGGAAGCACATGATAAACAACAGAAATAACATTGAGCATCACAGTCAATGGAAGCTTAACTCTAGGAACTGCTCCTTTTGGTGGGACAATTGGCTTGGTGAAGGTCAGCTTGCTCAGTTTTCTAGCAACAGCCACAGGTTTGACAATAGGAAGGTAGCTGATTTTTGGGTTGATGGCCAGTAGAACTACCAATTATTGATTTAACAGTCTCCCTCTAATCAACTAGCCAATATCCTAGCAATAACAATTCCCCAAGAACAGCTCCCTGACCAAGCTTTTTGGAAAGCCAACTCTAATGGCATGTTTACTTCTTCTTCAGCTTGGAATGAAATCAAGGAAAAAAGAACTAAATCTCAGTTCAATTCTCTCATATGGCACAAGCATATACCATTTAAAGCCTCCTTTCTCCTCTGGATAGCTTTAAATGGGAAGCTTCCTACTAATGAGAAATTAATCAATTTTGGAATAGAGCCTACTAATTGTTTTTGTTGCAGGAACAGGCCAGGATCAGACACAATCAATCACATCTTCAACAATGGTGATCTTGCTGTTGAAGTCTAGAAATTTTTGCAAATAGAGTAGGGGTGAAAACTGACCACATTCCCTGCAACAACTTATAACTCAATGGTGGACAATAAAGCACAAAAATTAAGCACATAAGCTTATCTTACAGGCCACCCCTATCCTCATCTGCTGGAACCTATGAAAAAACATATGTGCTTGTAAATATGGGGCCAAAACCTCTAACAGCCAGAGTCAGGTATGCCATCCATAATGATAACTATAAGCTCATAATGGCTATCTATCCTCAGGTAAAATAGCCTCCTACATGGTGTGGAATCATGCAGCTTGCTGAAAGGTGTATACAGAATAAAGAGGTACAGAAGACAGCTTGGACAAGTCAACCTGATCTATGGATCAAAATCAACACAGATGGGAGTGCACTTGATAATCTAGGGAAGATAGGGGCAGGAGGAATACTGAGACATCACGAAGGCAAGCTGATACTAGCTTATACCACACCCCTTGGAAATTGTACAAACAATCAAGCAGAGATAGGTGCAGCCATATTTGGAATGACTTGGGCATTGGAATTAGGCTACAGGAAAATTATTTTGGAGATGGACTCTATGTTAATTGTCAACTGGATCCTACAAAAAGCTACACCTCAATGGAGTATATTCAATCAGCTGGACAGACTGAGAGGCCTCATCTCCCAAACTCAAGACTTTAAATGTACACATATCTTCAGGGAAGCAAATTGGGTGGCTGATGCACTGTCCAAACATAGCCACAGAATCACTAGTCCTGAAATATATTACAGCAGGCAAGAATTACCTAAAGAGGCAAAAGCTTATTACCAGCTAGACCTACTGGAGATGACAAGCTTCAGAAGGAAAAAAACAAAGAAGATTAAATAACCCCCTTGAACATCTTTCTAGCTTTTCAACTAAGCTATAATTGAACTTATAGCTCTTTTGAATAGTTTAAGTTAGGTGTTTATTTTTGAGCTTGTAAAGGGAGAGTCTCCCTAGTTTAAGCTTCCTAGGTTCTATGTATGGAGAGGAGTCCTCTCTTTTAGGTACTTAGAATTTTTGGAATCACCATTGTGTAAGGTGAGGAGTATAGTTTCTGTTGGAAATTGACTCCAAGCCATCATAGGTATGGAGGTAAGGTTATGCCCCCTCCTTGTAAATGTTTTTTGTGAAATGGTAAGTCCTGGGGGTGTTGGTAAGTCCCTACCCCTCTAAGGGTAATTTTAAAAAAAAAAAAAAGCCCAAATTACCAAAACCCAAATATTAAATACTAAGCCATAGATTTTAAACCTCAATTACTAAACCCTGAACCATAAAACCTAAAAATACCTACACCCTAACCCTAACCCTAACCCTAAACCCTAAATCCTAAGTCCAAAAAAAAATCCTAAGTGCAAAATACGATATCTAAACATTAAACACTAAACCATAGATTTCAAACCTTAAATCCTACACCAGAAACCCTAAAACCTAAAAAGAACCTAACCCTGATTTTAACCCAACCCCTAACCCTAACCTTGACCCTAACCCTAACACTAAACCATTAACCCGAAACCGTAAGCCCAAAATATCAAAACCAAACATTAAACACTAAACCATAAATTTAACCCAAAAATCCTAAACCCCAAAACCTAAAACCTAAAAAAAAACTAAATCTTAACCTTAACCCTAACCCTAAACCTAAACCTAAACCTAAACTATAAACTCGAAACCCTATGCCCAAAATACCAAAACCCAAACATTAAATACTAAACCATATATTATAAACCTTAAATTTTAAACTTTGAACTATAAAATGGAACACAAAACCTACACCCTAACCCTAATCCTAACCCTAACCCTAACCCTAACCCTAAACCCTTAACCCTAAACCCTAAGTCCAAAAAGAAAAAGTCCCCAAAAAATACCTAAGTCCAAAATACAAAAATCCAAACATTAAGCACTAAACCATTGATTTTAAACCTCAAATCCTAAACCGTAAACCCTAAAACCTAATTAAAACCTAAACCCTAACCCTAACCCTAACCGAACCCTAACCTTAACCTTAACCCTAACCCTAACCCTAAATCATTAACAAAAATCCCAAACCTAAAATACCAAAACCCAAACATTAAACACTAAACCATAAATTTTAAACCAAAAATACTAAACCCCAAAACCTAAAACCTAAAAAAAAAAAACTAAACCCTAACCCTAATACGATTCCTACCCTAACCCTATCCTTAACTATAACCCTAAACCCTAAACCATCCCAAAGCAAATTTATAAAACCCTAACATTAAACACTAAACCATAAATATTACAACTCAAATCTTTAACCCCAAACCCTAAAACCAAAAAACAATCTAAACCCTAACCCTAACCCTAACATTAACCCTAACCCTAACTCTACCATACACCTAAACCCCAAGCCCAAAATACAAAAACCCAAACATTGAACACTAAACCATTGATGTTATACCTCAAATCCTAAACCCTATACCTAAAAACCTAAAAAAAAAAACTAACCCTAACCCTAACCTTAACCCTAACCCTACCCATAAACCATAAACCAAAACCCTAACCCAAAATACTAAAACCCAAACATTAAATACTAAACCATAGATTTTTAACCTCAACTGCTAAACCCTGAACCACAAAACCTAAAAATAACCTACACCCTAACCCTAACCCTAACCCTAAACCCTAAACCCTAAACCCTAAACCCTAAGTCCAAAACAAAAAAAAGTCCAAAAAAAAACCTAAGTCCAAAATACGAAAACCCAAACATTAAACTCTAAACCATAGTTTTTAAACCTCAAATCCTATACCACAAACCCTAAACCTAAAAAAAAGCTAAAAATTACCCTAACCCTAACCCAAACCTTAAACCATAAACCCAAAACCCTAAGTCCAAAATACCAAATCCCAAACATTAAATACTAAACCATATATTTTAAATCTCTAATTCTAAACCGTGAACCATAAACCCTGAGAAAAACCTACACGCTAACCCTATCCCTAAGCTTAAACCCTAAACCCTAAACTCTAAGTACAAAAAATAAAGAAACAAAAAAACAAAGTTTAAAATACGAAAACTAAACATTAAACACCAAACCATAGATTTTAAACCTAAAATCCTAAACAGAAACCCTAAAACCTAAAAAAAACTAAACCCTAGCCCTAACCTAAACCCTAACCCTAACCCTAACCCTAAACCATTAACCCAAAAACCAAAGCCCAAAATACCAAAACCCAAAAGCTAAACACTAAACTATAGATTTTAAACCAAAAATCCTAAACCCTAAAACCTTAAACCTAAAAAAGAAACCTAAACCCTAACCCTAACCCTATCCATAACCCTAACTCTAAAACCTTAACCTAAATTACCAAAACCCTAACATTAACAATAAACAATAGATATTACAACACAAATCCTTAACCCTAATCCCTAAAACCTAAAAAATAACCTAAACCCTAAACCTGATCCTAAAATTAATTCTAACCCTAACCGTACCATAAACCCCAAACCCCAAGTCCAAAATACCCAAAACCAAACATTAAACACTAAACTATTGATATTAAACCTCAAATAGAGGATTACCTAAAACCAAAAACCAAAAGAAATATACACCCTAACCCCAACCATAACACTAACCCTAACCCTAACCCTAACCCTAAACATTAAACCCTAAATCCTAAGTACCTGTCACGACTAGCATCTATACCCCAGACAAGAACGGCGTCGTTGACCTCTCAGAGGTCGCACACAAGCCTACTTAGTCATTTATACTTCTTCTAGGTTAATTTTTAGCGGAAAATTTGAAACTTTTTGTTTCCTTAACATACTTGTTAAACATTCTTATCATTTCATAATTGTTCACCATCAACCATCTAACATTAAGAGATAATCAACTGAAAGAAATAAATCAATAAGTATTAAGTGTATAATTGCCAAAATGGCACCAATAGAAAGTCTGAATAAAAAAAGGAAAGAAACGCTAGTGGAACATGCTCCACTAGCTCAACTCTAAAACTAAGCTAAAATGTAAAATAGTAGCATCCTCGAAAGCATGAGGACCTACCAAACTCCGGATGAATGCTGACGTCCGGATAGCTACAACAATGATCCTGTAGCTCTATCGCCCACCTGTGCCTGCACCTAAAATAGTATAGATGTATAGGGTGAGTAAACACTTGTACTAAGTTTGGGTATATGCAAGCACACACCACGGACATGCATGAGAAAGAATAGCTCTTTCCTAACAATATTATTTTTGGAAGTCAAGTCAGTGGACTTGCCAAATTGAGATTAGGAAAGTTAGTGAACTTTCCAAATTGGGTTAGGAAGGTCATGCCATGAGAGTAACATGCATCATTATAAATATCATATTGCACACAACACATAACATCTTCATATAGCACATATCATAGCACATAACATTTAACACATAGCTTCGTTCATATCATTCATTCATATGCCATGAGACCTTGGAATCATGGACTTGACATTAAGACTTTCCAAAATGAGGGCTCAACATATGGGACCTCAACTAGGGAGTCTTCATTAGCAAACACAGAGGCTGCTTCATTCATGCATACGTACTTCATTTTATTTCATTCATAAGCAAGTGTGAACACCAACTATACCTAGGGTGTAGTTTAAGACTTTCATCGGGCTTGCTGTGCAATGATCAAGAATAACCTAATGTCATTACCTGAGTCTAGCTCACCTCTTGATTATCCTATCCTAGCACCTTTGGTATCATTCATTTCATTATGTGCTTCATTTGAGGCTGCCATCATTCATTCATTGGGAACTTTAACTTTAACCGACATAGATCATGTGAGAATCATGAAATGCAGTGTCTCCCCCACACCGAAAAGAGGTGGAATGACCAGCCGAAGTGACCCAATAACATGCTAGCGTACATGGGAATTTAACCCCCCAGATCCCTATATTGGCAGTATAGGTTCGAAGACTAGGAGATGTATGGAGACCTATACCCGGCAAGCCGGACAGTCTCATTTCATGAGAGTTACGTGAACCTTCGCCCTTCACGAAAGAAGGCATCACCGCTCATAGCTAGCCTATCGGTGCTCAGTATAAAGTTCCATTACATTCATCTCATACGTCATGGAAGCTGGCTTCTAGTATGAGGACATCATAGCTCATTAGATGATTTCTCATCTCATCATTAGTATTAAGTGTATGAATCTCAATACTTCCATTAGAGTGTTCATAGAGACTGGTCTCTTCATTATTTTTCACTCTCATTGGTGAGTACGTATTGGTAACATTTACATAGGCTCATTTGAGATTGCTCTCATCATCTACATTATCCTCACATCATGTTGTCACCACATCCTTCATCATTAGCAACTTTTCTTTTCATAGTTACTCACCTCTTATTACGTGAATGTTCATTTTATCATTTCATAGTCCATCTCATCATATACCAATGCACTTGGTCACTTAGTGTATCTTACACTCATACTTAACCCTCCTATGGTTCATCATTTCATTACATACATCTTAGGTTCACTTATTTTTGAACGTATGTTAGACTTATGTGTCTATACACACAAGCCATGGGGCTTCATTCATAGTTCGTTAAGTGATTCTTACTTTCCTAAGATTATGTAGTACAAGACTTATGTATCTTGTATATATGCCAAGATCATAATTTTGATCTAAGTAGATGGCATTATTCTTGGATATTTTATTCACGTATGACTTATGTATCAATACGGAAAAGTGGGCAAGGAAACCCAAGTTGGAGTCACTTGGATATCATTTATATTTTTCATTGATTTTATTTCTAATATTCATAAGATTAGAACTCTAAATTAAATATCAACATTAATATTGAAGGAATAATTTTCTATTTAATTTTTCCTTTAAGATGGCCGAAGGGTTGTGGGTTCGAACCCCCACAACCTCTTTTTATTTTTAATTAAGGTTTCATTACTCATTTTCGCCAAAACCAAGAGGTTGTGGGATCAAATCCCCACAGCCTCTTGTATTTTTAATATTAAAAGTAACTGAAATAGGGAGGTTATGGGTTCGAACCCCCACAGCCCCCCTTTATTTTTGCTCTAATTTCGCTGAGGAGGCTGTGAGGTGGTGGGTTCGAACCCCCACAGCCCCTCTATCTTTATGTTAATTAAATAGGGCGAGTGACACTGAGGTTGTGGGATCGAATCCCCACAGCCTCACTTTATTTCTTTGTAATTTTGCTTCTTCCTTCAGCATTGAGGTCGTGGGTTCGATTCCCACGCCTCGCATTTTATTTTTCATTACTTTCTCTTCTTTCACGCGTACCTGGAGGTCGTGGGTTCGAATCCCACGCCTCCCATTTATTTGTTTAATTAATTTTCTCCTTCTTCTCCCCATAGTCGCGAGTTCGATCCCCCCCAGCCCCATTTCCCCTTCTTCTTCTTTTTTTTCGCAAAACCTGAAGCTGGGTTCAAATCCCCTTAGCCTCCCTTTCCCTTTTTCCTTTGTCTCGCGACCAGTAGCTAAGGGGTTCGATTCCCCTTAGCTCCTCACGTTTTTCCCTTTCTTTTTCAGCTTCTTTAACAGGTGAGGTCTGGGGTTCAATTCCCATTGACCTCACTTATTTTATTTTACTTTAAAAACCCATAATTTGACATTCTTGAAGGGTACAAAAATCTGGAAACGTTAGTCCTCCCTCAACTCATTTTTTTGGTGCATTTTTCATAAGTTTAGTTAGCTAAAAGAAGGTTATTCAATCCACTATATCACATTATAATGAACATCACATTGTACACACATTACACACATAAAATACACTCGAAACACATGAATTATTTGACCCCAAAACAGTGGCTAAAGCCACTGCCCACGATGCACACACAACACCAACTTTTTGGTCACACTTTGAACATCGTTTTCGTAATTTCCCTCAAATAAACATGTTCACATTTAATCTAAACACGTCAATCATGCCTAAATCTAGCAGCATAACATACCCATCCTACGAATTCATTTGGGAGCTAAGGACAAGGACATACAAAGGGGAACAACCTTAGTTTTCAAGAGCTTGAGAATCGTTCAAAGGAAAGTATTGGAGGAAGAATTCCAGGAGAGAAACCCATACCTTTTGACGTTGTTTAAGTGTGAAGATGCTGCCCAAACGTTCCTCCAAACCACACCCAATTCACTTCAACGTACACACCACTAGACGAACCTCCTTTTGCCTTGACGATTTGATTACTTTGTCTTTTCCTTAAAAATACTTGTGAGTTCTTCAAGTGTGAAGAACTTTTAATATTTCATCATTTTTTTTGGCAGAACTAACGTGAGAGAGAGAGTGATGAACGTGAGAGAAAGCTTGAGAGAGAGTGAAACGTGTGTGTAGTTGTTTAGGATTAGGGGATGACTTAGTCAATTAAGGACTCTCCTTAATATTTAAAAAAAATATGATTTTCCTTTTTATTAAATCAGCTAATATATATTAATTAATTAAAATAATTTATCAATCTTAAATAAAAGCAATTTAAATCATTGCTTCCACCTAGGTTCGAACCCGGGTGGAGCAAGACTCTACTCCAAGAGCTCAATTTCGGCTCTCTCTCCCAAAATTGCCCCTCCATCTTATTAAATAATTAATTAAATATATATTTAGGGTAAATTACGATTTTATCCTCAGCCTGGTAAAAGACCATTTTACCCCTAGACCCTGAAAACTTAAGATTTCTTCTTTTTAAGTTCGGTAAAGACTCTTTCGATTAAATCTTTGTTTTAGAGAGCCTCACATGGTTGGTTCCAACCTTTCCAAGCTCAACTAACTCCCCAAGTTAGTTGACTTGGTCGTAGTAAGGGTTCTGAGTTCTTGTTCTATGCGTATGAATCTGTGTGCAACCTTGGTTTTAATCGCAAGCATTCATTGACACCTAAGTCTTTATCCTATTTCATTTTTAGGGTTGCTTACAAAAATGAAGTGAACCAAATGTATTTTAAGAATGATTGATCCAATACTTAGGAGGGTTATAGTATTGAGTGTTAAGATACAATAAGTGACCAAGTGCATTGGTATATGATGAGATGGACTATGAAATGATAAATGACATTCCGTAATAAGAGGTGAGTAACTATGAAAAGAAAAAGGTGCTAATGATGAAAGGATGTGGTGACAACACGATGTGAGGATAATGTAGATGATGAGAGCAATCTCAAATGAGCCTAAGTAAATGTTACCAATATACGTACTTCACCAATGAGAGTGAAAATAATGAAAAGACCAGTCTCTATGAACACGCTAATAAAGTATTGAGCTTCATTACACTTAATACTAATGATGATATGAGAAATCATTAATGAGCTATGATGTCCTCATACTAGAAGCCAGCTTCCATGACGTATGGAAATGAATGTAATAGAACTTTATACTGAGGCATCGATAGGCTAGCTATGAGGCGGTGATGCCTCTTTCGGAAGGGCAGAGGTTCACGTAACTCTTATGAGAATGAGACTGTCCGGCTTGCCGGGTATAGGTCTCCTTACATCTCCTAGTCTTCGAACCTATACTGCCAATATAGGGATCTGGAGGGGTTAAATTCCCATGTACGCTAGCATGTTATTGGGTCACTTTGGCGGTGGATTCCACCTCTTTTCGGTGTGGGGGAGACATATCGGCATTCAAAAATGTCTCACATGATCTATG
>JAJJBR010002398.1:0-19450 GCA_022817965.1 Solanum lycopersicoides
ACAATTTTGACCTTTAACTATTTCAAAAAATTATTCGATTAAATACATATTTTTAAAAATATTTTGAGTTTTAAATGTTAGTCGATTTTGTCCAAAAATATATATTTTAGTATGATACTTTATAAAAAATTATTATTAAATATTTTAGAATTATTAATAAATTTTGAGATAATTATTTTACTAAAATGTTTAAAAATTTAAGTGAGATTAATTATATAAAAAACATTATAATATATATAGTATTTTAATTGGATATCATCTCTTCAATTTTTCCAAAATCATTTAAATCTTAGCTTATTCTATTCTAATTTCTTTCAATTATAGTCTATTCAATTCCAAGTGTATTTCAATTATATCCGCTCTTCCGTTCCAATTCAAGCAAATTTTTATTGCAATTTTGGCCGTTCAAATCCAATCCAATGTGATGTCGATATTTCATCTTATAATCTGGAGCATCCATCTTTTGATATTGAATCTCAGCCCCTCATCTCTTTAATAAATAACGGTTCAGATTCACCCATCCTTTCTTTCCTTTTTGATATCAAAAGACCTAAACCCTGTCTATTCCATTTTTCTACTCTTCCTCGCCTCCCTCTCTAGCCGCCGTCTCTACCACCTTTTCTCTCCACCGTTGACTCTCTCTCTCCCCCTTGCCTCTTCTCCTCTATCCTCCCTTGTCTCTCTTTCCGGCAATGGACAGCAGCCAGGCGAGGAAAACAGCAGCTCCGGCGAGTCCAGCAGCCGCTGGCTGCCACTGTTTCTCTCCTCTCCTTTCTCTGGTGTGGAAAACGAAAGCAACCGGACATACAAGCAACGAAACAGCAGCAACCAAGCGACTCCGGTGATGGCAGCAGTGCCAGAAGCTCCAGCCGGCGGAAACAACGCAACTAGCCGGTGAAACGTAAACAACAACAGCAGCAGCCATCTCCCGCACAAAATCAGCAGCCAGCCAGGGAAGAACAGCAGTGACCAGACAACCTCCGGACTGCGTGCTCAGGCAAAGCCAGCAACCAAATGACGCCAGCAGCGACGCCCAGTCGCAGTCGCCTGCCTCCTCTCCCCTCTCTCATTTCCGGACAATAGCTCCGAACCAGTGGACAAGGCGAATTCAGGCGAAACTTTTGAATGTTTCAAACTGGTCAAAAGACGGATATTTAACTCGATCCGTCCGGGTACATTTATTTTAAAATCATTATCTCATCTTAGATATTCTATTCTTTTTCATATATGCAATGTGATGAAAGTTCGATGCATGTTTGGTGTAGAAGTTCTCTTAGTCCTAAAATTGAACTACTAGTTGTGACTTTGAGATTTTACAAACTGTTTATGTGTGATAGAAAGTTGAAATATAGTGTCCTTCATGTGCTTGCTGGTCTTTATCGCTTAGCTCATTGTATGCTTCACAAGAATATTGTGTGGATGTTTTCTCTTATATTTTTATCAATACCTTGATTGTCGATTCTTGGTTAAAGTTGATAAGTTTGATTATGAAATCACTGATTATCTTGATGAGATGTACCTATTGTTTATTACCTCCAATAATGTCATTTAATCCCTTTAATTGATGCAATTTTACTTGTAGTAGCGGTAATAATTTTGTAGGATAATTTGGATTGCTACTTGAGTTTAGATTGATCCTCGACATATTTCTCATTTCTTGTTGTGAATATATTATATTAAGAATATGTAAATATTTCTTGACTTGGGTTTTCTTCCTTTAATATTATTATAATATCCTTGCTTGAAATTGATTAATTGATACTAAGGTGATTTTTATGGTATTGTGCTAATCCGGGCATATTTCGTGTCTCTTGGGTAAGGTAAATTTTACTTATTATTTTATTTATTAATGTTAATTGATCATAATTTCCTTCATTGAAGTTGAATTGATTCTCACTTGTTATATTTTAGTAAAACTATATTTGATTGAGCCAAAAATAATTTAAAATAATATTACTTATTTGGTTTTTTCTTTCAATAAGGTAAATAATATGTGATTGATCCTAAGTAATTTCTTGCTATATAATACATGCCCTCTTCTCCACTATATAAAGAGATGCCCTTATTCTAATTAGGATAGGCTTTAACAATCAGAAAAAGACTTAGAGCTTTACACTTAGCAATTATCAAAAACTCTGTCCACTCTAAAGAAAAGAATTAAAACAAAAGTCTTGTGAACTCTACGAGAGAGCTCAAATAGGTTCTGCTGTGTTCGGGTAAAATAATTGATTGAGTTTATCTTCATTGCTGATAAATATTTCTGCTTTAACTGGTTAGTTGTTCCTCCATTAGTTTAAATTTCATCTTGCATTATTATGTCGAATGTTGTTGTGTGTTAGAATGAATAAAAGGAAGCACTCGAGTTAGTTTGCGCTCTTCCTATCTCTATGTGAGATAATGTTTATGGTTATTCTCTATATTTTTTTATCTCTTATGTGTGTGTGAATTTGATGTTATGATTATTTTGCAATTATATATGTGTGTGTTACATTATCCCTTCTAGCATGTTATGAACTTAGAGTTCAAAATGTAGAAGAGAATCCCTAACGGAGCTATGTTGTTTATTTTAATGTTGTATATTTTTCTCATTTGTTCTTTACTTTGTCTTGTTTTTTGTGTATAACTCTAACTCTCTATTATATATGAAATATTTGGGGATCGTTCAAGGGGAAGGGGAAATTACGTGCTAATTGTTTCTCATTTATTTTATTAGGTGTGATTGTTATAAAATCTTCCTATGTAAATTACTTGAAGAATGCAAAAATATTATAATATCTCTTAAATAATCATCTAAAATCAACAATTGGTTTGTATTTGTCTTATGTAATATCCAGCGGGTGTAATTAATGTTCCCTATATGAGAAAAATGTAGTAAATATTTGTTTATAAATAATATTTGATTCCATGCATATACGACCTAATGTTGCATAATTTTGACTCTTTGTTCGAGCCTCCCGTTGGTTACGCGCTTTAAGTGTCGGAATCTGCCTCCATGTTACTCTGTTTAGAAATCTTGTTTAGGATGGAACAATTAATTTTGGTAACTCATTTTAAGGCATATTTTGGGATATAAAAATCACCATATAGGCTTTAATGTTATCTACAAAATAAATCATGTCTATATATGTTCCATATTAATATTGTCATGTTAACTCATTCTCATATGTTATAGTTATGGTTAAATATGTTCTAACATGCAAATTTATTAGTAATCATGGATCTAGGTATTATGCAATATGTGTGACATTTCAATCATTTAGAATTATGTTCTTAGGTATTATTAAGTAATTTTCAGCATGTTCAAAAATTATGACAATTCTCAGGTATTTGTTGCCCACAACTAATTTTGTATTACAATTGTTTTTTGTCACTTAAAATAAATCAATTATTTTCTAGCATGTTAAATAACTGAGTTGTTCTTATGCATTTTCTGTCACCATACCATGATATTTTATCTAAAAGATAAAAATTAATAACTCAATTTTCCCTCCTACATGCTAGTTTGCTTGGTAAATAAACTGTCCTCCAATCTGAAAATAAATTAATCGTTTGCTGTAAATCTGCTACTTTTAAAGTCTTGCCACATAAAATATGATGCTAAATCTTTCTCTGCATGCTCATCTGCCCTGTTCAAAAATGTTAATAAATAAATTCTGCATTTTGAATAATGTTTTGCCACTTAAAACCAGCATTGACCCTTGTAATATTCTGCTTGTTAATATTATTTTATGACTTGTTATTTAGTCTTTATTATTATCTTTTTGTTTGCACACTTACCTAGCATGAGACCTTCACAACTATGTGTGTTTGAAAGCATGTTTAATCAAATTTAGAGGTCAATGTGAGATTTATGTGCTAAATGTTCGTCCTATTTGTTTGACTTGGTGTCTAGGGGCTATTAGGAGCATACTTTTTTCATTTAGTCTAAAACCTCCTTAAATAGTAGTCCAATGCCTCTCGAAAATTAAGCGGGGGCGCTAGGCACCTTTTAGGACGTTATGCATGCGGTTGTGGGGTAGGGATACTCTAGGCCCTACAGAGATGATGACATCGCCTCGAGCCGTAAACGACAAACATATGTTTTGTCTTTTTCTATATAGAAGCCGAGCGTTGATCCGTAAAGTCTTTTAGAGTCTCCCTTACCTTTTCCCTTTTTATGTGTTGTAATTATATTTATTTGGGGTGGTTTACTATATAAAATAAAATTTTGAACTTGACTATTTAATTGTCAATATCTTTCACCTCGCTTTTTCTAATCTCGCATGCTTAAACAATTAATTAAAATAATGAAGTGATTAATATTATTCATCACCTAGCTGGCATGTTTAAATTGAATAACCTAAATGAAGTGACCATACTTGCTACTTTTAACCCCCCACATAAGTTGCATGAGATACGATCGGGATCCACATTTGTGGACCTCGAGGGATGCCTAACACCTTCCCCTTGAGGTAATTTGAACTCTTACCGTGATCTCTGGTTCGTTTAACTAAGTTAGATTTAGTTAGGTTAGATAAATGACCTAATGCGCATCAATTCTTTAGGTGGCGACTCCTCAAAATATTTAGAAGTCCCAAAAGTGTTGTTAGGTCGTGATTAAAACACATTTTGCGAAAAATGGAGCGCGACGGTGATCAATTTATTGCATTTGTCCCTAGTCATTAACACTACTATATTTTTATGTATTATTAATTTGGGATTTTATGATTATAAGATGTGAGTTTTGCAATATGGTTCAACATTTTTCTCTTTTCTTTATTTTCACTTTTTATTTGTTAATTCATTATATATTATATTTTGGTGAAAAAAATAATTATTTTATATCAATTTTTTTAATGGGATCTGATTTATTTATGTTTAATATTTTTCTTATAGTTTTCAATAATTGCATAATGAGGAAGGTAAAAGAGGAGAAAGTGCAAGTTTGTTAAAAATGCAATACAGATTTAGGTATTGTCCCCTTTCAAAAAATCAGGTATGTCCTCTATTTCTTATTTGTTTTATTTTTGAATTATTATGTATTGTGACTTATCTATTTTTTTACTTCTAATAAGTAAATTTTATTTGAAAAGCCACCAAAATTGTATCAAATAAGGTAGAACAGAGATAGTCATATTGTTCCTTTGTCCTATTTTAAGTGAATGTATTATTGTTTGAGAGTCAAACAATTTTTTTCTTTGATTGTAGTTTTCACAATTTACTTTTGAATAATTCTTTATCTTGACTTACAATATATTTTAAATATTTAATTAATTTTAAAAAATGATTTGATGAATTTGAACCCGAATTAATAGTGAAATTACGTATTTTGACTTTCTTATGTTGACTATAGGCTTAAGTAATAGGGGTAACCCATCGGTGGCCCCCTAAACTTGGCACCAACTTTCACTTAGACACCTTAACTAGACTTTGTTCATTTTAGACACTTCATGTCATGTCCCGTTATGTGAATTTGACATTTTTTTCACAATTTTCTGTTGACCCTACGCGCGTGTTGACCAAACATATCCGCATGGATTAAATGACCAATTATGTCATGCCATCTCATTTTAAATCCATGTCATTAAACACACACAAAAAAAGTTAAAGGTCAAATAGAAAGGGTTTTGACCAATAAAAAACAACTTAATTTGAAGATTTCCCTCCTACCCCTCTTCCCCCACCCACCTTCACCCACCCTATCATATTCCGCATCAAAAATTTATCACTAAAACACATTCAGCTTCTTCAAATTTCTCCTTTTTCATTTTCTTTTCACCTATTCCCACCCTATATAGTTATCTTCTTTGCCATATTTCTTCATTTTCATGGTCTTTTTGATAATACCCACTTGATTTTATAGTCTTTTTCACCATACCTTTCTCCTATTTCTTCATTTAATTTGGTGTTTAGAATTGTAAATATGAAATCTAAGAACTTATAATGGCGTGTGAATATGTTAAAATCATGATTGTAGATTTTTTTAAAAACTTAATTTATTCTCCATTCTTTTAAGAAAAACGGTTACATTCTTGCCATCAACCGGTGAGGTCAAGTATGTATTGTGTTCAATAATATTAACCTTATGTTTGTCCAACACAGATAATAGAAGGTTTGAAAGAAGTCTTTGATGGATTTTTCAAAAATTTTGAGAGAGTAAATGTAAGAAGATGTACAGCTGAAAATGAGGAAGAATAAGAAGAAAAAAAAGGCTAAAAAAGCCACACACGCGCCAGCAATTAGTGTAGCACACTCACTTTACCACATCAGCAAAACGTGTCAAAATGACATAATAGGGAGTGATATAAGGTGTCTAAAATGAACAAAGTCTAGTTAAAGTGTCTAAGTGAAAGTTGGAGCCAAGTTTAGGGGGCCACAGATGGATTACCCCAAAATTATAAGAACAAAAATACACTTCTAATGCAACCATAGATTATTCTTCTAAATGTTTATGGTGATTAGAGTTCTTATTATTCATATGTTAATGAAAAATAACATGTACTTAGTAAAAAAAGTTAAGGTTGTATCAAAATTGACCTACACACCACTCTTTTTTAAAATGTAAAAATGACCATTGTCGTTTGATATTGGCTTTATTTTTCTATTTGGTTCATGTAATATGGATTCATTATGTATACTATGTTCATTATATTATATGTTAAAGAGTTATTATTCGAGGAATCAAACAACTTCTTTTATAAAATATTTTGATTTATTCTCTATGTTGATTTGTAGCACTTTTTGTGTATACATTTTTACTTTAAAAAGTTGAAGAATTTATGTCCAAATTCCTAGTCAAACTAATATGTTTTAATCTTCGTACTCCATACCTTTTCACGTAATTCAAGATAAAGAAAGTACATATTATAAGTAAAATTTTCAAATACAAGTACAAGATTTTGACTCTAGGTTTATGTCAAATAATTAGACAAAACTGTAATTTCATTCATAGTACAAGTAAATATGTGTGAAAAATAATTCAAGTAATTCAAGTAAAAGTAGATAATTTATTGAGCGTGGACTAATTGAAAAATTCATAAAAGGCGAACCCAAAAAATTCATTCGTAAGGATATTGCTGTGAATAAAAGTCATGACATGCTCATTGATACTCCACTATCACATCCTCTTCCTGTTGTTTTGCTGCTACAAGTTTAAGGAGAATGGAGAAATCAATTTCTTCCATCGTAAATGTTATACTACTTGTTGATTATGATCAAGCTTCGAATGAATACATCATATCGAGTAGTACTGGAAAGGGAAGAGGTAGATATAGAGGTAGAGGAAGAGTGTGTTGATTCAGAACTTGATCACCAACAACAAGTGGTGTAGTATTTACCGTGGAAGAAATTGAATCCTCATTTCTCCTTGAGTTTGTAGAACCAACAACAGGAGAAGGAGGAGGAGGGGATGGTGAATTATCAATGAGCATGTCAGCAATATAATTAAGATGAATATCCTTAGGAGCTAAATTTTTTTGAATTTTTCCATTAGTCCAAGCTCAATTAATTCTCCTCTTTTACGTGAGAATATGTGTATAATCCCTTACATTTGGTGATCTGGCATTAAAATAAATCATTATAAGGAACTCTTGTTTAGTTCCTTTATATATATATTAAAAGGAAACCAATTATGTTCTTCCTATTGGTTCAAGATGTCTTAGAGTCAAAATTTTGTACTTGTATTTGAAATTTACTTATAATATGTGAAATTATTAGGATTGAAACTATGAATTTGGATATAAAATCTTTAAATTTATAAAAATGAAATGTGTATAGATTTAAAGACTACACGAAAAGTACTCCAAAAAACATTGCTAATGAATCAACATTTGTTTCGTAAAATATTGTTGGACACCAAAAAGATTAACACTTTAACATAAAATAGTGCGGAGGGAGTATAAACAATGTATCCGTAACTTAATAAGCTAATTTGTTTTATTTTAAAATTCAGAATCCTTAAAATTAAAATGATAGAACAAACTCTACCGTCGTAGTGCATAAGTACTCTTGTCAAGGCCATATAAAACTAGTTGTGTTTTTGTACTACTTTTTGCCACATTATGGTTTTAATTAGCGCAAGTACAAATCATTCATATTTTTAAAAATAAAAATACATTTTTGAAAATTACATGAAAAATATTGCAAGTCAATATAGCGAATGATTTAAAATGTTTGATTTTTTGAGAAAAACTATAGTTAAAAGAAAATATTATTTGACTCCAAATAGTAACTCATCAACTGTAAAAAGAGACAAAGAAGTATATAACTTTATTTGTTCCACTTTATAAATAAAATTTTATGTTTTTTCAATAAAACTTACTTGGTGGAAGCTAAAAACAATATAGTCTCACTATAACTAACAATTCAAAATATTTTAAGTGGAGAAAAATATATACCTGATTTTCTGAAAGGGGGCAATACCTAAATCCATATTGCATTCTGCACAAACATCCCATATTTCTTTTGATATCTTACTCGTTATTCATTTGTTGCAAACTGGTAAAAGATATTAAACATTAGTCAAATTTCATAGAAAAAAACCATTAAAAATAAAGAAATTTGTCATGTAATGAATTTTTATTTTTAATTCATCACATGAGAAATGTCTTTAGTTTTATGTCTTTTTAATAAATTTGATTAATTTATGTTTAATATTTTTTAACAGTTTGCAATAAGTGTATAAGGAGGAAGATATCAAAAGAAAAACGGGATGTTAGTCGAGAATGCAATATGAATTTAGGTGTTTCCTCCTTGCAAAAAATCAGATATATATTATTCTCCACTTAAAATATTTTTAATTGTTAATTATAGTGGCATATATATATATATATATATATATATATATATATATTTAACTTCCAGTAAGTAAGTTTTATTGAAAAAGCATGAAATCGTATTCATAAAGTGGAATATAAAAAGTTATATACTTCTTTCTTCTCATTTTTATTTGGGCGTGTTACTATTTGGGAAGTCAAATAACATTTTTGGTGACTATAGTTTTCTCCCAAATAAAAATCCAAATATTTGAATTATTCGCTACACTGACTTGCAATATTTTTCTGTAATTTCGAATATGTATTTTTATTTTTAAAATTTTTACAATTTGTACCTGAGTTAATTAAAATCATAATATGGGAAGAAGCTGTACAGAATCACAACTAGTGTCATATGGCCTTGACAAGAGAACTTATGTCATTATGGCGGTAGAGGCGAAACTACCCTTTTATGTTTAAGGATTCTGCTTTTTTTAAATAAAAAAAATTAGCTTATTAGGTTATGGATACATTGTTTATACTCCCTTCATCCTATTTTATATTAACTGGTTACTATTTGAGGAGTCCAGCATTTTTTAAAAACATATGTTTATTCATTATCTATGTTTATTTGGAGTACTCTTCGTGTAGTTTTTAAATCTATAAACATTTCACTTTAAAAAATTTAAAGAATTTATATTAAAATAAATAATTTCAAGCCTTTTAATTTCATATATCATAATGTCACGCCCCGAGCCTAAACTCTAGGTGTGGCCGACACTCGAAGACCATTGTTGGTCTCGAGCGGACCTTTGACCTTGCTTACAAAGTGGAAGACTTAAACACAAGAGATAACTTAAAAGTAATACTTAGCCAAAGTGGCACTCATGTTGAAACGTTTACAACTGAAATGAATAACACTCATGTCCTCTAGAATGTAAGGAGGCTCACCAACTGACTCTGAGCTGCTCACTGGATCACGATGATCCTAGTTACATGCGTCTGCATCATAAGACGATACACACCAACTGGCATCAGTACAGTGAATGTACGAGTATGCGAGTTTTAAAGCTAAACACAACTTATGCTTGAAAAGGATGTGAAGGGAACACTAACCTTGACTCTTCTCAACTCAATGAATAACTTAACTCAACATAAAGCAATAAGACACATGAAATATATATAAAGCTTGTAAGACAGTGGAAAACCTTAGTTCATTTAAGAAAATTCAATAACAAACTCAACTTTACAAATGTAATGAAGTAACTAGTTTCTTTGGGATCTAACCAATAACCACCATTATGAGCCTAAGTGGTGATAGAACGTCTTTCTCATGTTGCTAGAACTATCATATACTTTGTCGTTACATAAAACAACTTAACTTAGTGGAGCTACTAGCTTAACTTAAGTGATCATCTAAAAAGTATGACCCTTTAATAACCATGATGACTACATGGTTCATGGAGACTTGAGTTAATATGAACTCGCATCCCCATATTGGTGCTCAATACTACTCCCAAAATATTCTTAGCTCATATTTTTTTAAAACAACTTCTTTCTTTGGGTTGAGATAATTACTCAACACTTAGCATAAAAGCTCTCTTGGAATCGATGTTCCCTTTCTTGTTCAAATGTGAAAAAAATTATGAACTCTTAGGGAATACTT
This sequence comes from Solanum lycopersicoides, assembly GCA_022817965.1. NCBI lineage: Eukaryota > Viridiplantae > Streptophyta > Magnoliopsida > Solanales > Solanaceae > Solanum > Solanum lycopersicoides. The sequence goes on from JAJJBR010002398.1 coordinate 10,399, forward strand.
AGTTCCCTTATAACATTTGAGATATGAACTCAACTCATTACTCTTTACTAAACATGAAACTTGAGTCTTAAAAACAAAGTTAAACGTTTCTAAAGACTCTTGAAAACTTTAAAGTACTTTGCTTTGATTTTCTTATTAACTGTTAGACTTGACTCTTGACTTCTTTGACATTGACTTAACTTTCCAGGAATTGAATTATGGCTTCAAGGTTCATGATCTCATGTTTATGGATAATTTCATGATGTTTTAGAATCAACTAGGAAACATAGCTACATCACTAGGGAACTAGTACGGAAAGATGGGGGAATAATAGGGAGAATTGGCGACCCTGGCGCTCTGAGAGGCGTGGGGTGCCAACCCTCAAACATCAAAGAGCTGGGTGGGGCGTTATTGCTGGCGCAGCGATCCAGAGGCCAATAGTAAAAGAAATACCTTTGGGGCTCTAGGAAGCGCAATACGCCTGGGCTATCCGAGGCGTTCTCCGACTTTTCTCCTTCGCTTTTCATTTCTAAACCTTCTAAAATCCAATGGTTCTTTCCCCCAAACACTTTGGATCACTAGTACAATCAATATACAATAGATTCAACCCGAAATTCCACCTGGAAACATGAATCAAATCATCAAGAAACTTCAACAACAGAAAAATCAAGACATCAACAAAAGTTTCAACAATGTTCTTCAAGAACTCAATTTCTTAACATTCAAAACTTGAATTCGCTGAATTAAAACATGCTTGGAGCGTGGCTGAACTAACCCAACACTATGTTATCTCACATACCTTTTTAGGGATCACCCTTGAAGAATTCCACACGCAAAGCTTGAGCGTTGTTGACGATTCTTGATTTCTCTCCTCTTTTCTATTCTTTTCTCTCTTCTCCAAGCCCTAGCGTGAATTCTATTTTTTCTAAACAGAACAAAGGTATGGTTTGACCCAAATTAATTTCTAAAAATGAATTAATTTAACTAGGTAAGGGAAAGACAACTTTTACCTTCCCAAATCCGGATAGGGCTTTCCTTAATCCAACAGCCCAACTTCCGAAAGGCATAACTCACTCATCCAAACTCGGAATCACGCAAAAACCTGGGCGCTAGAATGATTATTCTAAGGGCTTTCCAACCATATCTGTACCTACACCTAACTCATTCTGGGCTTGGAGTTATGGTCTTTTGAAGTTTACCAAAACACACTTTTAACTTATTTAAAATTTCCAGATTTTTTATTCTTTCCAAAAATATGTATTTTCAGATTTAAAACTCTTTTCCAATTCTTTCTAGCTGTGATATATTACAATATCTCCACCTTGAGAACATTCATTCTCGAATTTGGTTACTCTTACTAGACTTAAGGTAGCAACATCAACTTCAAACACCCACAAGCAAATGCAGCCAAACAACATGCTTACTAAAATTTTGATAGTACTCAGAAGAAACTCTGTGCCTTGGTCTGCATTTTCTGCGGATTCAAACAAATGCAAATATCTCTTCTTCATATACTCTTCAGCTTTCCAAGTAGCTTCTTCAACAAATTGGTTCCTCCAAAGTACCTTGACTGATTCTACCTCTTTTGCTCTCAACTTGCGAACTTGGCGATCTAGGATTTGCACTGGAATTTCCCCATAAGACAAGTTATCTTTGATCTGAATATTCTCAGCTTGAATGATCAAGGAAGGATCACCCATGCACTTCTTCAAAATAGAGACATAAACACCAGATTAACCGTCGCTAACACTTGTGGTAGCTCCAACTCATAAGCTACTTTCCTATCCTCTCGAAAATTCTATATGGACCAACTTAACAAGGACTAAGTCATTACAACAAAGGGGGATATAGAGGCAATTCAAAATAAAATTAGCGTCCATAACTATGGACGCTATAGCTATTATCAGCCAATGCACTTAGTATCGAGGGTCGGCAAAGGCTTTTGCAGCCATTTGGACAAAAGCTGGTAAAATCAAGCTCTTTTGCCGTTAAAACTCATTTGATTTAGTGGCAATTGGTTGAAACAATTAAGAACTCTACAAAATCAAATCAAAAGTGGTTAGTTTTCTCATGTAGCATCCATTTATATAGAAAGTAAAACCAAGTAAATTATTGCTAAAACACATTTGTTCTAGCGGCAATTAAGATGGTTGTTAAATCCAATAAAAATGGTAGTTATACTTTTGTAGTGTCCATTTTTATAGTCGGTAAATCCTACTAATTGCTTCTAAAGCGCATTAGTTCTACTGCCAATAAAGATAATTTTTAAATAAAATTTACTACGACAATCATGTTCATGTACCGTCCATTTTGATAGTTTGTAAATTCGATAAAAATGTCGCTAAAAGTTCATATCTTTAACGACAATGGTTTGGTGGTAATTATAAAGGCTAGAATATCCTTTTGAAACCATCTTAATTTCCCCCATTTAGCGTCTAATATTTTTGTCTAGAAAATTCACTTAGTTTGACGCTAAAATTCACAAACATTAAGGACCAATTTTTTAGTCGAAAATAATAATAGTGTCTTCAATAAATTTTCACAATGGTTCGCCATATTGAAATATTTTATAGGCATTATTTTTGAAAATCATACCGAATGACCTGAAATAATAATAGAAATGTGTCAAATGATGAAACTCAATTAAAAAGAACATCACGAGATCAAACAAGTTCTCATACTCTAACAAAATATTTACTAGACCAAATGTTACATATACAAAGCTGTGTGCAAATACCAATGACCCTAGTATGAAAAAGACATTTCAGATTGAACACATTCACAACCTAGACAAGAAATAAAGAAAAACCATAAGCATATTCATAGCCCGAGCAACAAACCATGAAAGAACGGAAGCACATTAAAAACTTAGCAGACTGGATGTACAATACATATACATACACACACATACATTAATTTATGTCTAAAACCCCTTTTTCAATCGGTACAGGAACCGATAAAATTTACACCAGTATCGAAAAATCAAAACCTATTTAAAATATAAAAAATCAAACCAATACAAACAGGCAGCAAGCTAGAGAATGATACCAACATAAAGTTCATACATAGGAGAAGAAAATCAGTGCACAAAGTAGCTTTAGTAATTAGACCATTAATATGCAACTATACCAACAAAGCCTGTATTTAAAAGTAACTACACTTTCCGGCAGCGGCGCCATTTTGAGTCTTCAATGTGTGTATCTTTTATATTTCTTGATCAACGACACTAACCTATAGTTTGAGTGTCTATCAATCGAAGCTAGTAAAGTAACCCAACCAAGGGTTGGGGTCGTATCCCGAGGGAGTGGTAGTGAAAGTAGTAGTTAATTTGAATTTAGTTCTAAATAGTGATAGCTCATGACATTTTCTAGTTATACAAAAATTAGATTCAATTTGTGACACCAAAGTGTCAAATATCAAGAAAAAAGGATTTTTGTCACAAGTAGTAGAATACAAAAAATAAAGGACAAAACAAGTATTGGAGAGAGTTCTTGGGGTGTGACCGCAATCTATGTTGACACAAACTAATGGGTACATGATTTTGATATAAAAATTTGCAAGACAATGGTGAATAGGCTAAGCTCTTGGTTAAAGTAAAGAGAGTTCCCTCTCGGGCAACATACCCCATGTCAAATGGGTTCCTCTCGGACACCACTCGTCTACACTAACCAGCCTACGCCTTTTCCACACCCTGAACATTCGATAGAGGTTGCTTGGATATGGGACTAGGGATCAGCCTCTCGGGCTGAACCTCATGTTGACCCACTCCTTAGGCCATCAGTCTACTGGTCTTGGTTTCGCGACCTCCCTCTTGGGAAAGACGAAAATACATGGGTGGTTTTGTATTTGAAACTACAAACCCATTAAATTAAACCACAACATGTAGGTGAAATCAGAATTAAAATGCATATTATCCTATCAGCAAGCAAGACCCAACAGTAATATGAATATATATTTGCTAAATCAAACCCCAAGAATGGGTTTTTAGCCACACATAAAACAATAATCAAATATACTTAAAATTATACAGTAATCAAATGGGTATATTAGATTAAACCATAAAAATAGCAAAGAAAGGTAAATGGAGAAGAACCACTTCCAAGTTTGGAAGGAGAACTTCTTTCTTCAAGCTTCCTAAAAACCCTCTCCAAACTTGAGAGAAAACTTAAGAATAAAGTTTCTAAAATAAAATATTAAGTTTATATTTTTTTTTCTCTAAGATTTTCTTCTAAACAATAAAATAGTTCAGTGTTTATAGACTTCAAATTTAGTGCTGGTGGTTCCATTCATCATCTTCAGTCGTGAATCGCCGAGCGATTCGGTGACTCGCCCTTTCTCTAGTTCGTCGCTGTTTGTGGCTTGCCTTAATATCCATGGATGCGGTATAGTTGGGTGGAATAACTCTTCTTCGCGGAATTATTCGGTGAAGCGTCGACTACTTCTTTTCATTGCCTTTTGATCCACCTCCTTCACGACTCACTTGCTGTAACAGAAAATGGAACTTTTTTACACGGTGTATCGCCAAGTGTGCTTGGCGATGCGTACTTTGAATCTTTAGCTCTTTTCATCCGTTTTGTGCCTAAGTTTTCATGATCCTACCAAATCCCCAAATACCTGAAACTTAGAAGTTTCTATCAGATAAGGAGATAACATACACAATTGAGGACACTATTTGCATTAAATAAGGCCCTAGATGAGTCCAAATTGAGGACTCATCAAACCCAAACCAAAACAATTAGCATACCGGAACGTGGTACCAATGTCATAGTTATGTTGGAACGTGGTATTGAAATATTTTATAGGCATTATTTTTTAATATCATACCGCATGACCTGAAATAATAAAATAAATGTGTCAAAAGATGAAACTCAATTGATAAAAACATCACGACATCAAACAAAAATGTTACATAAAAAAAGCTATGTACAAATACAATGACTCTAGTATGAAAAAGACACTACGGTATGAAGACATTCATAACCTAGACAAGAAACAAAGAAAAAGCAGAAGCATATTCATAGCCTGAGAAACAAAAAATGAAAGAACGGAAGCACATTAAAACTTAGCATACTGGATGTACAATACATATACATACACACACATACATTAATTTATGTCTAAGACCCCTTATGCAATAGGTACAGAGAACCGATAATATATACATCAGTATAACAATCAAAACCTATTTAAGATATAAAAAAATCAAACCAATACAAACAGGCAGCAAGCTAGAGAAAGATACCAACATAAAGTTCATACATAGGATGAAAAAATCAGTGCACAAAGTAGCTTTAGTAATTAGATCACTAATATACAACTATATCAACAAAGCCTATAGTTAAAAGTAACCACACTTCCCAGCAGCAACGCCATTTTGATGCTTCAATATGTGTATCTTTTATATTTCTTGATCAACGACACTAACCTACAGTTTGAGTGTCTACGAATCAAAGCCAGTAAAGTAACCCAACCAAGGGTTGGGGTCGTATCCCAGGGGAGTGGTAGTGAAAGTAGTAGTTACTTAGAATTTAGTTCTAAATAGTGATAGCTCATGACTTTTTCTAGTTATACAAAAATTAGATTCAATTTGTGACACCAAAGTGTCATATATCAAGAAAAAAATGATTTTTGTCACAAGTAGTAAAATACCAAAAATAAAGGACAAAACAAGTACTGGAGAGAGTTCTTGGGGCGTGACCACAATCTATTTTGACACAAACTAATGGGTACATGATTTTGATATGAAAATTTGCAAGACAATGGTGACTAGGCTAAGCTTTAGGTTAAAGTAAGTTCCCTCTCGGGCAACATACCCCATATCAAGTGGGTTCCTCTCGGACACCACTCGTCTAAACTAAGCAGCCTACGCCTTTACCACACCATGATCACTCGATAGGGGTTGCTTGGATATGGTACTAGGGCTCATCCTCTCGGGCTGAACCTCATGTCGACCCACTCCTCAGGCCATCAGTCTACTGGTCTTGGTTTCGCGACCTCCCTCTTGGGCAAGGCAAAAATACATTGGTAGTTTTGTATTTGCAACTACAAACCCATTAAATTAAACCACAATATGTAGATGAAATCATAATTAAAAAGCATATAATCCTAGCAGCAAGCAAGACCCAACAGTAATATCAACAGATATTTGCTAAATCACACCCCAAGAATGGGGTTTTTTAGCCACACATAAAGCAATAATCAAATATACTTAAAATGATAAAGTAATCAAGTGGGTATAATAGGTTAAACCTTAAAAATAGCAAAGGAAGGTAAATGGAGAAGAACCACTTCCAAGTTTGGAAGGAGAACTTCTTTCTTCAAGCTTCCTAAAAACCCTCTCCAAACTTGAGAGAAAACTTAAGCATAAAGTTTCTAAAATAAAATATTAAGTTTATATTTTTTACTCTCTAAGATTTTCTTCTAAACAATAAACAGTTCAGTATTCATAGAATTAAGATTTAGTGCTGGTGGATCCATTTGCCATCTTCAGTCGTAAATCGACGTGCGATTCAGTGACTCGCCCTTTCTTTAGTTCGTCGCCGTTTGTGGCTTGCCTTAATATCCATGGATGCGGTATCATTGGGTGGAATAACTCTGCTTTGCGGAATTATTCGGTGAAGCGTCGACTACTTCTTTTCATCGCCTTTTGATCCACCTCCTTCGCGTCTCAGTTGTTGTAACAGAAAATGGACTTTTTACATGGCGTATTGCAAGTGTGCTTGGCGATGCATACTTTGATCTTTATCTCTTTTCATCCGTTTTGTGCCTAAGTGTTCATGATCCTACCAAATCCAAATACCTGAAACTTAGAAGTTTTTATCAGATATTGAGATAACATACACAATTGAGGACACTATTTGCATTAAATAAGGCCCTAGATGAGTCCAATTTGAGGACTCATCAAACCCAAACAAAAACAATTAGCATACCGGAACGTGGTAACCAATGCCACAGTTATGTTGGAACGTGGTGATATGATCCCAGTTAGTTAGGCTGAACTTGGCAATCTGATCCCATCTTTATATCGGAACATGGTAATCTTATCCTAGTTAGTTATGTTGGAACGTGGCAATCCGATCCTTTAACACACCACAATCACAAATGCTTGTACACTCTTAAGTTATCCAATCAAGAAGTGATTCATGCATAAATTCATTCATCTATCTCATTTACAACAAGTGTGATCAATAATGCAACATTCATATACATACAAGTATCATAATGAAGCATGAACATACATACATTACACAATCATAGAATCACAACAATCACCTACCTCAAATTGAAGTTTTAATCCGCTAAGGATCTTGAATCTTCCCTTCTCGTATTCTTTCCACTTATTCTAGGTTTAAATATAATTAATATACGCAAGGATAAACAAACAATATCTAATTACCTGGATTATAATCAATAATATCAACCCTAGGTCAACCCTTGATCTCATGTATCAAAACAAGGGATTTTCCCACCATAGTTTCCAATTCAAAACCCTCCCCATTGTTAATAGGACAATAAAATAGATTCCACGAATCGAAAAATTCGGAAGGTGAAAAGATTAGGTTTAGCCTCAAGCATGGTGAAAAACTGTCAAGAAGTCGTACGGGTTCGTTCCTTAGTTCTCAAAGTCAAAAAGTGTAGAGTAAAGATGTTTTAGGGTTTATTTACGACTTTAACTTGCGTCTGACCTGCCACCCCGACACCCACCCCGACATAGCGGCCTTGCCATAGACACTAAATTTGGCATCAAAGTTGCTTGCACGAAACAGTGAGACATTTAATTAATTACACGAGCACCATTCCACAAACACCTCTAACCAATGACACTCAAAAAATGTCGTTTACGCTAAGATCGATTTCGGGAGTTCTACTCGCCCGAATTCAAATTTTGTAAAGTCATACACGTTCCTTAACGTCTTATCTAACTACTCATGTAATCAAAATTATAAATGAATCAACCTATTTCTACCACATTTCCCTACACCTTAATGACTCCGAATTTATCCAAATCTAGACTAGGTTGAGAAAAGATTTCTGGCCCCAATTCTTTTCTCATTGGTTTTTCCCTAACGATGAAAATCATGTCGTTACAAAGTGCAATATTACAATGGGTCTGAAAATGACAGTATGTATGTACACGTTATCCCTATAAGGTAAAGGTTGTTTCCGATAGACCCTTCAATTAAGTAAAGTGAACCCTTCTTAACAGATGCAAAGAATATCTCTCCTCTTTCTACTTTCCACTTGTAAGGTTATTATAGGAAACTCGAATTGAAAACATTATAGCTAGAAATAGTGATCGGTTTGTGAGGTGTATTAAACATTGAAATTGAATCGTTGAGGTAATGTCACACATGTTTGGAGAATATAATATAGCATAGATAAACTGTAAAATGGAGAAAAAAAACAATGTATTAGGATGTAACTGATAAGTAGTATTATATTAGTACTGATCACCTTCGTTTGAAATTTTATTATTAGAAAGAAATTTTTTTAAAAAAAAAAAGGCTTCTAAAACATTAAATATATGTCTAATAGCTTGTATTAGATAGTATACCTGTGTTTTTTCGCTTATCATTCAATGCATACTAAGAAAAGTAGAAAAAACATTTAAGATAAGGATGATTAAAGTTCAACATGTATCAAGTAAAAGAAATGAAGTCTTTGTTGATTTATGGGATCTAACGAAACATTCAAGCATGCCTATAAAAAGGGAGAAAAGTGAAGTTGACTTTAAAAAGGGAATTGTGAAGTTTTCTACGAATGTTGAGTCTTTCCATCATCTCCTTCGGTTATCAAAGTGTCCATTTTATTATGTGATTTAATCTCTATTGTAGGAGATATCAATAACATCGGGGCAAACTCTTTCTTTTTCTTATGGGTGGACATTATTTGATATAATTGAAGCCATTTTTCTCTGTTGAATTTGTGGAAACATTTTTTGTATATTATTTTATATTATTTTAAATATTTGATTTGTCATATACTAGTAAATGTCACCATATCATTATTAATGATTCTCTGTTTAAGGAAGTTTTTGGATCTTAAATATACTAGTGATACACCGTTCATGCGT